>SEYY01014724.1:20000-22500 GCA_009176605.1 Armadillidium nasatum | reverse complement strand
ATATCCGAAGTTCTAGAATTGAAATTTCGAGGAGAGCTTTATTCTGATTTGATCTAACGGTATTTGTGAATGTGATTTTAGGATGCCCAAAATGGTTGGAAAAAACAGTGTGATATGAGTAGCGTACGGGGGTCGAGACTACAAATGTTTGAGGTGAAAATATTGCAATATAGGCTGACGATCTCTTTGCCCCAGATTATTGCATTATTGAACAAGCTGAGATGACATGCTAACGTTCTGAACTTCTCTTCCGGTCGCATACTTCCTTCCATTATTGGAAAGTCGTGCAACAACGACGCTTATGTCTAACACTTTAGGCTCTGTTTCTCTGGTCAAAGCTATCCAGACGCCAGCACTTCAAACCCCTGAGGTGCTACAGTCTTTACAAATATACACTCCTAATGGCTAAAGTCTGGTATTGCCAACTCCCGATTTAATCTGTCGAGTTGAATTATCCCGAGTTTCCTTTAGAAACTATGCACTAAGCATTATTCGAAACAGGTTGTCGTGTAAATTCTGGACAACGTCGGCCAACAAATTCGACCCAAATAGTACATAGAATCATTTCAGCCGACCACTCGATGAATTTTGGGTAAGAGGCTTGAGGCCCTTTGCCACGTATAGGAAGACCAAAGTGAAAAAACTAGATAATTATCAGTATTAAATATAGTAGATATAAGTTCAAATGATGAAGGAGGAACCAAATGAATGTGTTGGCTAATATGACTTATTGGAAAGACTCAGAAGATACTGACTAATGCCTTAATATAATATCTATTTATACCGCGTCTCAATATATATATAAAAATACGTACCTTAATGAGTATGTTAACTAAGTAAGCGCCACACGATATAAGTCCCCCTAATGTATCCTACTTATAAGTGGTCATAGAAGATCTACTATACTAGATAATAACTGTTGATAATTAATATATAAGATAGTGAATATTAAGTAAATAATTCTAACCTCAATGTATTAAAAATGAACTACTCTGATAACGATTATTCGAAAGCTCCTACTATATACTTTTGCTATGTAATTCAGAAAGAAAGGTAATATTATTATGAGATTCCATGATTATATAATAGTATCTTTAAATGAAATATTGATATAATAAGAATTATAAGATAAGTATGGATTTCTGATAATAATAGATATTCTATTAAGACAGAATACAAGTGAGAGCTATGAGACGATAGTTAGTTGGATAGTAGTTATATATATATATAATATTCTAGTATAGTGCTGAGCGGAACTCACTAAATTCTTGATCAGCTTTAATATTCTGCAACTCCAGTGTGGAAATAATCATTTAAGAGTGTTTTTTCCGGTACTTTCTGTCACAATTCTTTCTGTCTCTCTCTGTTTCTTTCTCTCAATGATGCTTGTAACTTAAAAAAATCTCTCAATGACTCATGGACATAGTTGAAATGCCTAACCGTTGAAGCCTCCTTTAACGTGACCTAAGGTAATTTGTCATACCACGAATGGTCTCGCACTGATAACACGCCGAAAACCGTCTTTTCATAAAGTGTGGTCAGCCAAAAACGGCTTTACCCGAAAGACTTTGGAGTCTATTGTATTTTATTTTACTCTTTTTTGATGTTTTTGTCCTTTTTTTCTCTGGAGTTTCACTTTCTCTCCATTCTCACCATAAAAAAAAAAAAAAAAATATATAAAAAATAAAAGCCCGGAGGTGTGAAGTGTGAAATGACACACTTAAGAGTAAGTTACAGTCAATTAAGTGTGCTCGTTATTGTCTTCAATATAATTAAAGCCTAAAACTTAAACTCGTGTATGGTTCTATTAGTATCTTCTCTTATTATAATGTGGTATATTCCATTTGTCATATATATTCCATGTGGTCTATTTATTATATTATTATTATATTATTATTTATTATATTACTGCTACTGATTTAATGTTATCATTTATTCTTCTTATCATTTATACTATTATTATTACTGTTATTAAAATTTACATTTTTATCATTAAAAACAGTAATAATAAAATAATAATAATACAAATAATAATACAAATAATAATGACAATAATAAAAATAATAATTATAATAATTAACGACAAAACCCTTCAAAATTTTGAAAAATTCTTTCGACGTTTTTGAGACGAGATTTTATTTAATAATAAAAAAAATAAATAAATAAAAAAAATAAAATAAACGAAAAAAAATAAATAAATAAGCAATATTATTTCCTTATTAATCATCTTCGTCATTATAATGGAAGCACAGCTGGCAATCACTTTGGCATTTAATCAACACATTTTCCTTCCTTATTTATAAAAACCTTTGTAATGATGCTTCTATAAGCAAAATAGTACAAATGGGATCAAAGGTTGCAAATCAGAAGTGCCTGTAAGATAATAATAATAATAATAATAATAATAATAATAATAATAATAATAATAATAATAATAATAGATACGATAATAAAAATAATAGTAATAATAATGAATATAATAATAATAATAATAATAATA
>SEYY01014724.1:5000-12500 GCA_009176605.1 Armadillidium nasatum | reverse complement strand
CTAAGGTCAAACGAATTTCCATTCTATTATATATATATATATATATATATATATATATATATATATATATAATATATATATATATATATATATATATATATATATATTATATATATATATATATAGTATATATATATATATATATATATATATATATATATATATATATATATATATATATATATATATATATATATATATATATATATATATATATATATATATATATATATATATATATATATATATATATATATATATATATATATATATATATATATATATATATATATATATATATATATATATATATATATATATATATATATATATATATATATATATATATATATATATATATATATATATAAAAGGGCAAATACTTCAAAACTCTTTTACTGGTTCAGATGTTCTGGTCTCAATATCTTAATGAAAATTATTGTTTGAGAGTGTTTGAGTTATCATGGTAGAGGAAAGTTAATTTATATATTAAAAATTTATGAAGGGAAAGAGAGACAACTTGATCGTTGCGAAAAGTGTTTGAGGTAGTTCAAAGGTAAATATTTTATCATGACAGAGAATTCCGTTTAACTAATGACATTAAAATGATCGAAACCACTTTTATTTGTATTAAAAATCTTAACGAAGAACTATTCTGAAATTCGGGAAGTTCAAGGACAGCTTACTTTATATATATATAAAATATATTTATATATATATATATGAGAAGTTTTAAAAAATGGCTTCGCAACTTCTAATTCACCTGAGGAAATGATTTCATATTATTTATAAATTGCTCTTATCCAACCTGTGGGACTGGTGTACTGAAGGAAGAAATTTATATAGAATTAGTAAATGCAGTAGAGACCACTTTCTTTTCAAGCAAGTTTTAAAACAATTAAACTCTTTCAGATGTTTTCTCGCAAAAGGGGCTTCATTGCTTTAAATTAAGAGAAAAACAATAAGTAAATGGACGAAAGAGAACATAACCATATGGAACCCAATTTTTTGAAAGGAAGGGGAAAATTTGCTCCCTTCAACTACAACTAATACATTGTAATTTAAGAGATAGGAAGGAAAAAAAAGCACAGTTTTTTTAAAAAAAATAAAAATAAAAATGTATTTTAGAAGCAAGGAAGTTTTGCCGTATATTTTCTAGCCATATTTGCATGCTTTCTTAGATATGAGTAGTCGAGTCACAAAACAAAAAAATATGAAAGAATTTTAAGAGCTGACCTCGAACGACAAAGTCATTCTGAGAATCGAGAGAAGGTAATGAGAATTTGGCATGAGAAGAATATGGGAGATTAAGATAGATTTGATATTTTAAAAAGAAATAGAAGAACAATGGGTTGATATTTAGAAGAGTCAGAATGACAATTATTCTTCCAAAGCGGTGAATATGAGTAAGTTGCTAAAGCATTAATGTTATGCTATTCATAATAGTAATAGTATTAATAAATGACAAGCTCGAAAAAATATTTTCTCAAAATACGTGAAGGGAGACCTTCCTATAAAAATATAACATTTATATAAAATAATTTCCCATGAAGTAGATTCTCTCTCTCTCTCTCTCTCTCTCTCTCTCTCTCTCTGTCTCTCTCTCTCTCTCTCTCTCTCTCTCTCTCTCTCTCTCTCTCTATATATATATATATATATATATATATATATATATATATATATATATATATATATTATATATATATATATATATATATATATATACTATTTATTCCTTTTTACATCGGTGCAAACAAAACTATTTTGTAAATGTATTAAATAAACATCAAAGAAATAATTTTCTCATTCATTTGAAAAGAAATAAAATTCGAATGACCTTCATTTGTTGATCTTAATGAAGGTGCCAAATGCCCAATAGGCACTTACAGGGCCAATAGACAGTTTCATTTATGAATGCCACTGTCTCATCATTTATATTTTGCTTATACTTTTCAAACTCTTCACACAATTTCACAGATGATAGATTTTTATATTCAGTGTTTGAGAAAAGTGAAAGTTTATTGGTGCTATATATTATATATATATATATATATATATATATATATATATATATATATATATATATATATATATATATATATATATATATATATATATATATATATATATATATATATATATATATATATATATATATATATATATATATATATATATATATATATATATATATATATATATATATATATATATATATATATATATATATATATATATATATATATATATATATATATATATGTGTATAATGTGTTATCTGTATGTGTCTATTTCACTTCTGTTGGAAATAGACCAGATAAATGCATAAAACCAACCATAATTGGGGAGAACAAGAAAACAGATTAATAATTTAAATCAAAGGCCAACATGAACTGAATTTGAAGCTGTCAAGAAAAGTATAGAAAAGGGAAGAATGAAGCTTGTCCTAGACCTTGCCAACAGAGTAATTTTTAGAATGACAATGGAGACTATTATTAGGGTCAGAGAGCCGTCAGAAACTATTCACATGATATCTCTTCAAAGGAGGTGGCATGGGACTAGACAATTCAAAAGAGAAAGGTCTATTAGAATGTATGCAGTAAAAGGAGAGTGATCCAACAGTTCAGCTATTAGAAAGAGATTGCAGAGAGTCATGTAGAATGGGAAAAGGCCTGACTCCGTGAACCAAGATATATGGTAAATACTCCATACACGGACGGACGACACCTATATGCGGAGAAAGAAACTGGGATGGAAATATAGCGAAGATGTATTAAAGATGTGTTATAAATACATCCTATTAGAATCTTGTTTACCCATAGAATAAGCAATTTAAACATTAAAGTAAAGATTAGGATGAAAGGGACACCAAGTGCAATGAAGCCAAACAAAAGTCACGAGAAATCGTAAAATAAAAATAAGTATAACTGTACCATGGCTTGGACTTCTCAAAGTCTTTTGATTACGATCGCCTCTCTTACCATTCCCTCTTGATAGCGATCCCCACTTTGAGAAGCTTTGACTTTTATAACTTCAAATGAATAAAATCATTTCGAGTATACAAGTAAAGGAACTGAGTTTTTGAGATACTGAAAACAACTGAGTTTATTCTAACTCAATTAGCAATAAAATTAGATCAAAAAGCAATTAAAGCTATGCAACTCTCCTAGCATAAGTGAAAATGGAAAAGTGGTATGAATGGTGGAAGCGCTGGCAGAAGGGTGAAGTGATAGATAACAGATTTATGTAAATTTGATAAAGAATAGAAACGAAACAGAACCCTTAACAACATCAGAATTGATAGATTAAAGAATAAATGGTGGCCGTTCAAAACAGCTGTCATAGAAAGGCGAGAAAGAAAATTTAAGTGGATGATACTGAAACAGATCTGAATATCGAAAGAGGAAAGATTTAAAATAAAACATTATACCAGACGTTTCCGAAACGCATTAATTATATGATCAGTTTCCCAATTAAATATCTAACGAGGTATTAAAAACATAGGTTGAATGAGAACTTCTTTTTAGGTGGAAAGAAATCTCAAATTTGATAGACAGAGATCAAACCGCTTCCCAAAGGTGATGAAAAGTTATAAGACACAACTCGTACGAACAAAACCTCACCCTTAGGAAAAAGATTTATTAATAAATTTTGTTATGAATTAAGGAAAGTTTAAAGAGATTCAAGGGGTACCTATGAGAAAAGAGGACTTTTTGAATATTGGAAGGATTCTCCAGGCTGTGATTGATTCAGAGTGCTTAAATAGAAGGTTTAAATTTTTTATGTATAAAAAACACACACACATACACATACACATACACATACACACACACACACACACACACACACACACACACACACACACATATATATATATATATATATATATATATATATATATATATATATATATATATATATATATATATATATATATATATATATATATATATATATATATATATATATATATATATATATATATATATATATTTTATTTTTTTTTTTTTTAAATTTAATATTTAATTAATTAAATTATTTAATTATTTATTACATTTTAATAATATAATAATGGAATAATAATAATAATAATAATAATAATAATAATAATAATAATAATAATAATAATAATAATAATAATAATAATAATAAAATAATAATAATAATAATAATAATAATAATAATAAATAAGTTAATAAATAAATAAATAAAACTTATTGAAATTTAAAGAGAAAGGCCTTTACTCGAAAAAAAATTTATTTTGCTTGAAATGTATTTTTTTTTTTTTTTTTTTTTTTTTTTTGTAGTTAGTTGATATTTCTGGTCTAGTGGCTTGCTTAATCGTTTGAATTTGCAGGAAGGCTGGTGGTTCGATTCCTTAAATTTTGAGGTAATGATTGATGGCGTAGGCAAGGGCCATGATTGTTCTAGCTTTTGTCTGCAGATGCGTTGCATATGCGCCAACGGACCCCCTCAAACGATTGTTGTAGTTCAAGAGGAATTTTATTTTAATGCATAATATGTTAGCGCTTATGTATAGTTAATTTTGAAATCCTTAAAGGGTTCCAAATGAAGTAGTTACACGTAGTTCTTTTTGGAACTTTGAAAAATGGTTTTAAATAAAGCCATTGAGGAAGTGTAGTCAGAAGAGTTGAAAAATAATAATGGAAAGAGCCATGGGTGTGATGAATACTCATTTATATGACTACTGACATATATAAAGAACCACGTTAAGATTTTTTTAATAGATTATGGGAAGTGAAAATGTACTACCAAAGGGGAAATGCTTTATTTTTGAACACCGAAGTTTAAGTGTAATATAAAAGTCAAGAAAAATGTATGTGGAGTTCATTAGTTTGAAAGAGGCTTTTCATTGGGTAACCAGAGAAAAGGTGTATAAAACCCTCTGTGACCATAATTAAAGAAAAGTTTCCATGTTGGCGAGAGTCATAGAAAAATACTTGAAGTGAAACTACGGCAATAGTGTAAGTGTAAGAATAACAAGGGTTATTCAGAAAGGTGGTTCTGTCACAACTACTGTTTAGAATTTGCATAGATGGGTGCATAAGGGAAGTAAATGTACAAAAGGAATTGAGAATGGTACTGGAATATATCGATGATGTTGCGACAGTAACTCAAAACAGAGACTCTCTGCAAAGGCCTTTGGAGAGGAATAAGAAATACTGCAAGAACAAGAAACGAAAATAAAGAAATGAAAAACGAAGGCGATGAGAAATGAGAGAAGTCAAGAGGAGGTTCAGGATGTTATGGATGGCATTAGATTAAAAAGATGAAAAGGTTTGGTAATGTAGGTAATATGATGAGCTCAGATGGAGCATGGCGATGGAAATAGCCCAAAGATTATATGTATGTTTTCAATAGCGGTCTAGGACAGCAATGTCCGTATGTCCGCTTATGAGCAACAGATTCCAAGAAAGGTAAACACATTGATATATACAGTTACAAGACTAATAGACTCTAAGCAAAAGAACATGAAGTAAGGTGGAGGCTGCTGATAAAACTTTAGCATTTAAATTATTTTTAAAAAGTTTTCTCCCTTGACCAAAGTTAAAACTGATAGAAAATAAAAAAAAAAAAAATAATCTAAATTAAAATAGTGTATCTCACCCAATTAAAATATGCCCTGAAAATTTTATTTTGATCATATGATCAAAAAAAATTATTTCAAATTTTCATGAAGAAAATTTTTTTTATGATTTTGGGTATTGGTGAAAACATGTTAAAAATTTAACTGAAAAGATTTTAAATAAAAATATACAGTTGAATTTTCAAATCATTTTTGACAAAGGTTTCAAAAATGTCGAAAACATGATTTTTCATCATCAAATTTCACTACCAAAGCAAACAGAAAGAACTCTCCCAATGAAGCAATTTCTTTTATTTAAAGTTAATGTAAATCACACAAAAATTTTGAAAATCAAACTCAAATTTTAAATTCAACGGATTCTGCCACAAAATTACCAAAACAAGTTGGACTTTTCCCTGAAAAAAAAAAAAAAAATAGTTGAAAGCAATCAAAACGATTACTGATTTTCTTTACAAAGATTAAAGTATCATGTAGAGAAAAATTTTATGTGCAGTGTTTCACCTTTCATTTAAAGCTTTAAATATTCACAACATTAACAAACTCACATGTGCGAAAAACACAAATACATATATATATATATATATATATATATATATATATATATATATATATATATATATATATATATATATATATATATATATATATATATATATATATATATATATATATATATATATATATATATATATATAGTATAAATTGATATGCTCCTCTTGAGCTTAATTTTCAGCTGCTATATATATATATATATATATATATATATATATATATATATATATATATATATATATATATATATATATATATATATATATATATATATATATATATGTATGTATGTATGTACAGAGAGAGAGAGTATTAATTTCTATTTTATATACACTAGGTATATTCAGAAAAACTAATCTTTTAAAAATTGATCATAAATTTATATTTCCTTCTACAGTAATAAAGAAGTTCCACAAATGAAATAAATTTGAGAAACCGTTTTTTCTCAATGTAAAAGACTCATTAACTCATAGGCAAGTAATTATAAAATTTTGCAGCTGGTCTACTAAATTATCGAAAACTCTGGTTATATATATAACTATATATATAATATATATATATATATATATATATATATATATATATATATATATATATATATATATATATATATATATATATATATATATATATATATATATATATATATATATATATATATATATATATATATATATATACATATGTGTGTGTGTGTGTGCGTTTGTGGAGAGAAAAAAAAAATGCAAATAAATTATGACATTGGTTAAAAGAGGACATTTTTCTTCGAATTGCAAGTCGTGTTCAATTTAAATTTTATTTGTTATGAAGAATTTGAAAAGGATCCGTCCCATGGTCCGCCCTCAAACGAGTTTTGCAATTTTCATTTTTCTGCAGTTTATACTAACACAAACTCAAGTTTCTCTTTTTTCTATTTATTTTTTCTTTCTCTACTCTATCTTTTTGATCATCTCTTTCTTTTTAGTTTTTGATTTACCTCTTTTCATTCCATTTTTTTCTTATTAATTATCTTGTTAACTTTTAATATATCTTTATGCATCTTTTATTTTCAATCTTTTTCTTTCCTCATATATATCAATGTTATTTATTTCTTATTTGACACCTTCTACACGCCTTTTCCTTTTGTCGGTATGAGGAAGCGAGAAGAAGCGCCAATAATTGTCAGTTTAAGAAGTAAATTGGAAAATATATAAAGGATGCGAAATAAATTATTTTTTAAAATTTTATCACAAAAAAATAAAAAGTTTTATTCATTTTTTTGAGATGATAGAAATTTTTATTTTTAATTTTTATTTCTTTTTTTTTTTAATAAATTTGCTTTCTTCTTATACAAGAGGAAC
>SEYY01014722.1:17500-20000 GCA_009176605.1 Armadillidium nasatum | reverse complement strand
ATTAAAATAATATTAAATATTCTTCTATGGGAAGTTTATTGTGTTAAATATTATTTTCAGATTCAATATTCATTATCAGATTCATTATTCATTTATTACGGGTAATTTTTTTTTTTATTTGTTTTTTTAAAATTTTTGTTTTTAATTTTTTTACTTTTTTTTTTTCGTCTTTCTAAAATGTCGAAAAAAAACCATATTTTTTATGAATATTAGTAAATTATAATATAGTATAATTATTATTATTTTTATTACTGGTAGTAGTAGTAGAAGTATTGCGTAAAATGTTAGGAAATATAGTTACTAAATTAATTATTTTTATTAATTTTACTGCAATTATTATTGGTATTATTATTACTAGTATTATTATTGATCATTATATTATTAATTTTATTACTGATAGTAGTACTAGTAGTATGGAGTACAATAATGTTAGAAAATATAGTTACAAAATTATTATTTTTAATTTTGTTATTAATAATTTATTACTATAATTATCATTATTACTTTGTATTATTATTGCTATTATTATTATTATTATTATTATTATTATTATTATTAGTTAGTAGTAATAATACTAAGTATAACTGTCAGTAGGAAACATTAGAAGGTAATTATAATTTAAATGGAAGCTGTTATGAAAAAAAAAAAAAAAAGTCTGAATTGAATTAAGAATTTTTTTTTTTTCTTTTTTTAATTTTAATTTTATTGCGGGGAATTTTTTTTTTATTTTCGTCTTCCTAAAATGTCGAAAAAAAAAAAAAAATCGAAGAAAACTTTTGAAAAAGTCCCGTTATAAGAAAACGCAATTAACATTCTACATTCTTGTTTTCTTCACATTTTGACTCTATAATTACAACAAGTTCGATTCAAAGAACTTACATATTCAAAAACTTTCATGTACGTAAGTAATGTTCTTAACATGTGCATTTTCGATTCGAGGAACTTACATATTCAAAAACTTTCATGTACGTAAGTAATGTTCTTAACATGTGCATTTTCGATTCGAGGAACTTACATATTCAAAAACTTTCATGTAAGTAAGTAACAATCTTACCATGTACATTTTCGGTTCGAAGAACTTACATATTCAAAAACTTTCATGTACGTTAAGAAAGGTACTCAACATGTACACATTTGATTCAAATTTACATACGATATTCAAAATCTTTCATGTACGTTAAATAATGTACTCAACATGTACACTTTGGGAGATATACTTAGTAACTATATTCAAACTTTCATGTGTAATGTACAGAACTCACAGAATGTGCAGACAGAGGTATAGTACATTCAAACTTTCATGTACGCTAGTAACAACGTACAGTGTGTACATTAACTTTAAAATTGTAATTAAATTTCAAGTATATTTGGTAAGGTGTACAACGCACGTGTTTACTCTTTATAATGATGTTCAAACAAATCATGTACGTTAAATAACGTACACGAAGCTGTACGTTAAATAACGTACACAAAGCTTAAAGCGTACATTCTGAGGTACAATACTTTAAAATTATTCGATATTTCATGTGTGGTAACGTACACAAAGCGTACACTGAGAGGTATAATTTATACATTAACTTTCATGTACGTAAACGAGGTGTACACTCAGAGGTATACTTTATAGGTGTCTCAGTCTTTCATGTACGTAAAAACGTATGCAGCTTACAACGTGTACACATTTCATAAGCGTTTCACGTATTCAACCTTTCCAAAAATGAGAAACGTACAGTATGACCAATGTATACCATCAAAACCATAATACAAACGTATGATTAAATTTTATGTACGCTACGCCCAAACGTGTACATTTAAAGCTATAATATATAAACGTATGAGTAAATTTCATGCACACTATGCCCAACATGTACATTCAAAGGGATAATATAAAAGTATGCGTAAATTTTAAGTATACTATGCCCAATATATACACTAGTAATGTATAGTATGTCAAATTTTTAATATCCACGGATGAGGATGTGAATGCGGATGCCTATTTTATCACATCTGCGGATGCGAATTTTTACGCTCATTATATATATATATATATATATATATATATATTATATATATATATATATATATATATATATATAATATATATATTATATATATATATATATATATATATATATATATATATATATATATCACCATTGATCACGGGCAGGGCCCTATTCAAGGAAGGAGTGTTAGATCAATAAGAGAATAAGAAAAACCCTAAAAATCCCACCTAACTCAAATTTCGTAGGTGAGCCCAGACTAAGGCTTTAATTGAGATTAAGTTTGGAAGGAAACAGAAGAAGGGATAGAATTCCACAAAACAGAGGTAGCTGGAAATAAGGAGGCATCACAGAGGAAAAGTATAGGGTTGCTTATTTCCACACAAAATTTATTTGCAGACAATGCACCACTTGTGCTACGAGACCGTCGTAAAGGCGGAGGTATACGAGTTGACAATTCAGTCGAACATTAGTCACTATAGTACCTATAGGAAAGAGAC
>SEYY01014722.1:5000-10000 GCA_009176605.1 Armadillidium nasatum | reverse complement strand
AAGAAATAGGACGGTAGTTGGAGGGTTGGAGGGTTGAGAGGGTCCCCCTTCTTCGGCACAGGTTGAATGAGCGCACGTTTCCAGCAAGAAGGGAAGTTGAAGTAGAGAGACAAAGACGAAATAGTTTACCGAGGCAGGGTGCAAGCTCGGAAGCACAAGTTTTGAAGACCACAGGAGGAATACCATCAGGACCGTACGCCTTCTTAGTATTAAGCTCAGAGAGAGCAGAAATGACATCTTTAGAAGAAATTCTAATTTTAGGCATAATTGAGTTAGAGGGGGTTGATAGGAGGAGGAATAGCTCCGGAATCGTCTAAGGTTGAATTAGAGGCAAAAGTTTGAGCAAAGAGTTCAGCTTTAGAAGAAGGTAAAACAGCAGTTGTGCCGTCGGAAGATATTAAAGGAGGGAAAGAGGAAGAAGCAAAGTTAGAGTTGACATTTTTTTGCAAAATGCCAGAAAGAACGTGAAGAAGAGGAACCAGAAAGATTATTGCATTTTTTACGGAGAAAGGAGTTTTTAGTGTTACGAAGGATAGATTTTGCACGATTCCGGGATGAAATATAAGTAGCGTGAGTTTCAGGAGTTTGAAGACGACGGTAATCCCTGAAGGCAGCATCCCTGCGGCGGATAGCACGAGAACAAGCAGAGTTAAACCAAGGTTTATTAGGTTTAGTAGAAGGGAAAGAATATGGAATGTATGCCTCCATGCCAGAGAGAATCACCTCGGTAATGCGTTCTGCACACTCCGAGGGACCCCTCCCACGGAAGCAATAATCATTCCACGGGAAATCAAAGAAGTACGACCGCAAGTCCGACCAGCTTGCGGCACCGAAGTGCCACAAGCGTTTCCTTTCCGTAGAAGGGGTTCTTTCCTGCGGAAGACTTGAAGAGATAGGAGAGGATACAGAGATAAGAAGATGATCGGAGGAACCCAGAGGAGGAAAGAGTTTAACAGTATAAGGAGAAGGATTAGAAGTTAGGAAAAGGTCTAGAACGTTGGGTTCATCTCCAAGACGATCAGGGATACGAGTAGGGAGCTGCACCAACTGCTCAAGGTCGTTTTGGATAGCGAAAAGGAAGGCACGTTCACCAGCTGTATCATGAGAACTAGAAGAAAGCCATTGGCGGTGGTGAACATTGAAATCACCTAATATGATGATTTCAGAGAAAGGAGAAGAAGAGAGAATGTGCTCTATTTTGGAGTTTAAATAGTCGAAGAATTTAGCATAGTCAGTAGAATTAGGAGATAAATAAACTGAACAAATGAATTTAGTCGTAGAGTGGCAAGAGAGCCTAAGCCATAAGGTGGAAAATTCGGAAGATTCCAAATTAGAGACACGAGAACAAACGACATCGTTGCGCACATATGCACAACAACCGCCTTTGGCTGAAAATTGAGGATAGAGACAGTAGGAGGAAACAGAATAGGGTTTGCTATCAGAACGCTCAAACATCTGAGTTTCGGTCAAGAATAAGAGGTGAGGGTCTAGAAAAGAGGTGATGTTCAACAAAATGGAAATTAGAGTGCAGACCGCGAATGTTGCAGAAATTAATGAAAAAGATAGACCGTGCATCAGGACAAGCCGGCGGCCGAGTCCTGGTGGCACCAACCCCATCACCGGAGGCCACCAACTCCCAAGTGGTGATGGGGGAAGGGGTGGATGAGGGGCTATTTTTGGAAGCCGCCCCCCGTGGCTTCTCCGAGGCTACCGAAGTCGACGCCATTTTTGATTTTATTTTAATTATTTTTAAGATGTGTTAGAAATGTTTTATGTATGTAAAGGAGAGCCACTCCGTGTAGATAGAAGGTGAGCGCGAAAGGGAGCGAACCATTGGGCACCGGGATGAGATAGGAGTACCTTTAACATTCGCGTATACCCAACGGGGGTATATATATATATATATATATAATATATATATATATATATATATATATATATATATATATATATATATATATATATATATATATTATATATATATATATATATATATATATAAAATTTTCAATCTATTAAAAAATCAGGTTTTTGAATATTCTCTATTCAGTCTTTGATAAAGAAAGGAGTGTTTTTCGTTGTGCAGAACAAAAGCCTTCAATGGGGGTATTTTTTTATTTTTTTTTATTTCCGTTCTTTGAATTTTCATTTTAAAAATAAAATTCTGAGTTTCACATTAGAAAATGTTCTCTTAATATATTCATAATATTAAATACAAAGTTTTTTATTGGAAAAGTTTAGACTTGGGAAAAGAAGTGTATTAGGGACGAAAGGTCAGGGAATTACAGACAGACAGACAATGAAGGTAAAGGGTGACAAATAGAGTAAAAATAAAGGTGAAGGGATAAATACAGTTAGACAGAGTAAAGATGGGTGAAGAGGAGGATAGATAGAAATACATTGGAGATAAAGGAGGGTAGATAAAGTGAAGAACGATGGAGGTACAGGAGAACAGACAGGAACGATCGAGATACAGGAAAACAGACAAGAACCATGAAGGTATAGGAAGACAAGCAACCACGATGAAATTACAGGAGGACAAATAGAAAGAGTGGAAGTACAAGAGAACAGATAGAATAACGATAAAGATACGAAATCAGATAAGTAAAGGACGGAAATACAAGATAAGAGATAAGAAGTGATAAGAAGAAACAGTTCCGAAAGGAAATCAAATGTATTACCCAAATTAGTATATATATATATATATATATATATATATATATAATATATATAATATATATATATATATATATATATATATATATATATATATATATATATATATATATATATATATATATATATATATATATAATATATATATATATATATATATATATATATATATATATATATAGCTTCAAATGCTGTCATTAGGAGTGTTAGTTTTGTTGGCCTTTTGTGGGCAGTGCTTTAGTTCCACCGATTAAATATCTAAATCATAGTGTTTTTGCATATATTTATCCTCACTTTTTATTGTAAATCGTAAATAACATCTTCAAGGTCACTCTAATAACACTTTAGGGATTGTGTAATCAGTATCTTTGTACTAAATCTGGTTGTAGAATCATTGGGTTAGCCGATTTGTTTGTCGTATGAGAGAATTTGAATAATCCAAACCAGGAAAGGGGTTGGTCAGTAGACACCGATATTGTAAATACGTTATTTATTCGTTGTCATTGGTTTTATATTATGTAATAGAAATCATATTGCCAAAACACTTAATATGGAGTCAGATTCTTTATAATATTTCTCAAAAAATAAAGGTAAGCTTTTTTTTTTTCAAATTATTATAATACAGGTAAGCTTTTTTTTCCAAAAAATCATCTCATTTTGTCAGACATTTTATTTTTACCACATTGATATCTTTCATTTGATTAATCGTTCCCAGAAGTGTTAGGTTGAAAAGGGAAAAAGGAAGATAATATCGATTATCTAATAAAATCATCAGTATCATTTATGCCTATCAACTCTTCCTGGTAGCTTACCACATTATTTATATATATATATATATATATATATATATATATATATATATATATATATATATATATATATATATATATATATATATATATATATATATATATATATATATATATATATATATATATATATATATATATATATATATATATATATTAAAATGATCGCCTGGCGACCATTTCATTATAGTAGCTCAATGTGTGACCACAAATGAATCTTAGAGATAATTTTACTTAAGGCAAATTTAAAGAATATTATTAATTAAACTCTCTATATTGCAAAGTTAAATGTTTAGAGGAAATTTTCTCAGAACAGAAAATTAGTGAGTGTGTGTGTATATATATATGTCATTTCTGCTCTCTCTGAGCTTCATACTAAGAAGGCGTATGGTCCCGATAGTATTCCTCTTGTGGTTCTCAAAACTTGTTCTTCACGCCTGTAAACTATTTCGTCTTTGCCTCTCTACTTCAACCTTCCCTTCTTGCTGGAAACGTGCGCTCATTCAGCCTGTGCCGAAGAAGGGGGACCCCTCTCAACCCTCCAACTACCGTCCTATTTCTTTGACCTCCGTTCTCTCTAAAGTTTTCGAATCTATCCTTAACGGGAAGATTTGGAAACATCTCAATTCTTCTAATCTTATCTCTGATCGCCAGTATGGCTTTCGTAAAAAACGCTCTACTGTTGATCTTCCTTCCCTTCTCTCAGACTCTTGGTCCTCCGCTCTTCGGCATTTCTGTGAATCTTTTGCTGTCGCACCGGACACATCGAAAGCCTTCGATAGAGTCTGGCACAAAGCTTTGATTGCTAAACTTCCCTCTTTCGGTATCTATCCTTCTCTCTGTAATCTCACTAATTTCATTTCCGGTCGTTCTATAGCAGTTGTTGTAGACGGCCACCGTTCTCCCTTTAAATCTATTAACAGTGGTGTTCCTCAGGGTTCTGTTCTATCCCCAACACTTTTCTACTTTTCATTAATGATCTTCTTCTATTACTTCATCTCCTATTCACTCCTATGCTGATGACTCCACCCTTCATTACTCCTTCCAATTTGTAAAGCGCCCCACCCACCATAGACTCGAGAAGGGTAGACTTGGAGCAACTAACCTCCGATCTTTCACATATTTCAAATTGGGGCAGAATTACATCACATTACCCCAGTTGCTTGCTCTCTATAGGAGTGTTGTTTGGCCTTGTATGGAGTATTCATGGCACATCTGGTGTGGTTCCACTCATACAGCTCTCCTTGAGAAGGTGGAGTCTAGGGTTTTTCGTCTCTCCAATCTCTTTCTGCCCGTCGAAATGTTGCGTCACTCTCACTCTTTACCATCACTATTACAACGAACACTGCTCTTCTGAACTCTCACGTCGCATACCTCCTCCATTGAGAAGAGCCCGTACGACAAGTCTTTCTACACAGTCTCATCATTTCTCTGTCCAACTCTCCGACCCCAGACTTAACCGCTATACTCATTCTTACATATACTCTACTGGTAAAGTCTGGAACACACTCCCTT
>SEYY01014720.1:30000-32500 GCA_009176605.1 Armadillidium nasatum | reverse complement strand
CATGTGTGTTTTTGCTGTAGCGCTAGACATATTCAAAGCTTTCATAAAATATATCACAAAACTTTCATTTATAAACTTCCTCTTTCGAAATCAACCCTTCTTCTAGTCTTCTCTTGATTCCCTTTTTTTCGTCTTTTGCAGCTGTGTAACGTCCACATTCTTCTTTAATCTATA
The DNA here is from genome assembly GCA_009176605.1 of Armadillidium nasatum. Lineage (NCBI taxonomy): Eukaryota > Metazoa > Arthropoda > Malacostraca > Isopoda > Armadillidiidae > Armadillidium > Armadillidium nasatum. The sequence goes on along the minus strand of SEYY01014720.1, from coordinate 32,326 downwards.
AAAGTGGTGTTCTCAGGTTCTGTCCTACACTTTTTCTACTTTCATTAATGAATTTTTTTTGCTATTTCACCACATATCCATTTCTATGCCGACTACTCCACCCTTCATTATTCCTCCATTTTGAAAGCAATTAATGACTCTAGAGGGTGACCTTAGAAAACTAATATCTGATCTTTCGCTAATTTATAATGGATTAGAGAAAACTTTGTGTCAGAAACTCCATTCTCATTTGTGATTTTTCACACAACTATAATATCTTCAAAAACACTTAACCTTCATCTCTCTTTAATTTTTTTTCTCGTTATCTTTCTTGGAAGGTTCGCATTACTTCTCTTTCTAAAAAATTTTTAAGTGGTTGGATTTCTGAGTAGCCTTCAAAATTTCTTCACGTCACCCCAGTAGTTGCTTTTATAAGGGTGTTGTTCTCCTCTGTATGGAGTACGCCTCACATATCCATAGCAGTTCCACTTACACAGCTCTCCAAACTCATTAACTCTCCCCATTCTATTTCTACCCTTTGAATTGTTGCATTATTCCAACATTATTACAACGACCACGGTTCTTCTGACCCCCCAGTCGCATATCTTTTCCACTGAGAAGGGCTCGTCCAACACTTCTTTCTTCACCGTTTCATACTCTCTTTGTTCAACTTTTCTAACCCAAGACTAAACTACTCTCCTCAGTCTTAGATGCAATCAAAAGTCTAGAACACACTTCGCTTTCCATTTTGCCAATTTCCTTTGACTTGCACACCTTCAAGCCCCGTGCACCGGTGCATGTTGGCCTTTGATTTGACCTTTACATAGAATTTCTTAACTCTGGTGGAAATTAGTAGGCTTCTCTCTCTCTCTCTCTCTCTCTCTCTCTCTCTCTATATCTATATATATATATATATATATATATATATATATATATATATATATATATATATATATATATATATATATATATATATATAATATATATATATATATATATATATATAATATATATATATGCGTGTGTGTGTTGTGTAAGAGACAAACAGACAAACATACACAGACAGGTAAATATTGTAAAAGATAAGATATAGATATAGATAAAAATATAGATAATAATATAGGCAGGTAGGTTGGGCGTTCCCTAATGACTTCAAAGTTTTGATATAAAAAAAATTAACAACATAACAAATATTACAATTTTCTTTGCCACTTTTGAAAAGATAAGAATTTGAAAACTTCAATTTCACGTTGTGGTTTGTGAGAATTTTTATCAGTATTGCAGTCTTTCAATTGTTTTCTTCTGTCGTAGAAGGTATTCTTTTTCTTTCTTCAAAAATGAAGTCCATCATAGTCATTACTTTCTTATTAGCTGCAGGTTAGTTATTTTATAGTATTTGCTTTCCAGTTAGTTGCAGTTAAGTTATTTTCATCTTTCTTTAGTTCCTATTAGCTGTAGGTGAGTTATTTTTTATAGTTTTTACCCTCCTATTATCTGCAGGTGGGATTTTATAGTCTTTACTTTCCTATTAGGTGCAGGTGAATTATTTTATAGTCTTTGTTTTCCTTTTGGCAGCAAGTGAGTGAGCGAGGATTTTTTAAAATAAAATTTTGCTTTTTTAAATACATTTATCTATTCTTGTTTTGATCTTTGTGTAGACCGGTATAGATGGTGCTTCTCAAGTCTTGCAAGTATATATATATATATAATATATATATATATATATATATATATAATATATATATATATATATTATATATATATATATATATATATAACTGACCTGTTGCCCTGTATCCGAGAGCACAAGTGAGTGATGAACTTTATGAATAATAAAGTTAATTAGAGTTAGTCATCATGACGGGTGTTCATGAGATTTCTCAAAGCGATTTCCTTTTGTAAAGTCGTGGTACAATAAGTTATATATATATATATATATATATTATATATATATATATATATATATATATATATATATATATATATATATATATATATATATATATATATTAGCGGTGGACCGGATAGTAATTTTACTATCCGCGATGCGGATGCGGTTGCGGATATTCAATTGCTGATATCCGCAGATGCGGATGCGGATAGTTAATTTTTTAAGAGTTTTTGCCAAAGATTCTTGGAATTTTAAATATAATATCCAGAATCTATGTTACCAGGGTGTGGGACGGGAACCCAACTCTTGAACATCCCACCAACCTCTTTCCAACCTCCACCCATTTGGAAAAAGGTATATATATATATATATATATATATATATATATATATATATATATATATATATATATATATTATATATATATATATATTTTTATAGCAGTAATTCAGTATT
>SEYY01014720.1:0-10000 GCA_009176605.1 Armadillidium nasatum | reverse complement strand
CATTTTCTGAAGAGAGTTCATAAGATTTGTCTTTCTACACTCTATTCATTTAAATTCACCTTTTATCCTAGACTGGATCGCTGTCTTCATTCATTCCAATACAACTTCAATAAAATCTAAAACACTTTTCTACTATTATTTATTTACCTTACTTCTTTGGACATAAAAATTATCATTCAAATTTCATATATCGATGCATATCTTATAGTACCTACCGTTTGCTAATGAAAAAGGGAATGTAAGGTAGAGTTGTAGGCATAAAAGTGGAATAAAGCGAGGAAACGACTGGTTGAAGAAGCTCATTCATTAATTAACAAGAAAACAAACTTAGGGTAGGGAATAGAATCCCGAAGAACAACGCTATTAATATATTAAAAAATAAATGGTGAACGATGATAACCTTTTACAACAGATATTTTAAAGCTTCCGGAAAGGAAATCAGAAATAAAGTTAGAGCTAAGCACTGCTTCCGAAACAAGAAACTTTAATAATCTAAGCATATATATATATAATATATATATATATATATATATATATATATATATATATATATATATATATATATATATATATATATATATATATATATATATATATATATATATATATATATATATATATATATATATATATATATATATATATATATATGGGATGCTACAGGACCTTACCGACAAACTTGTAGGACCGATAGGTTATGCAGAGATGAACATTTTTTGTTTAGGTACATATACCTTCCAACCGGTCGTCTATGCATTATTTGCATGGGTCTGTTTGCCCTCCCGTACTGTTAGGAAATGGAATAAAAACAGTTGTATACAATACATTTTATTGGAAGGCATGTTTACATTACATTGTGTTTTCAAACAGTCTGATATTCGCCTCAATACATGCCTGATACCGCCGCAGCAACGACCGTCCGTCGAGCATGGCAGAATTCTGGTTGATGTGGTGAAACGCATCATTCGTACGGGCAATCAGCTGAACTCTAGAGGTAATTGGAGTTTTATACACTATACATTTGACATGTCCCCAAAGATAAAAATCAAGGGGCGTCAGGTCAGGTAAACGTGGCAGCCATGCAACAGGTTCTGCACGTCCAATCCAATGTTCCCCAAAGTTGACGGTTAGCTGCGCCCGCGCATCAATACAGAAGTGTGCTTTAGCGCTATCATGCTGGAACCAGAGTTATCGGCGCACCACAAGAGGTACGTTGCCTAGTAGGTCCGGAAGGACGGTCTGCAGGAACTTTAGGTACGCAGCCCACGTTAACATTGCTGACAGGAATACAGGTTCCAAGCAAGTGTCGGTCAACAATTCCAGCCCAGATGTTCATGGAAAACCATTTTTGGTGATGTCGAACAGCAACCGCATGTGGGTTCGCATAGTCCCAGATGTGACTATTCCTGCTTTCAAAATAACCGTCGCAAGTAAAGTAGCCTTCATCTAAACTTGTAGGACCGATATTAGGATAATGTTAGGATAACGTTGCTCTTAGACGCGACGAGCCTCTCATCCATTTCCCGTAGCCTCACCTTAACACATTATCCACGTGCGTGGAGAAGGAGGCATCATTTGCACAGTAATGAAGAAACCACCGTACAAAGTGCATAATAGCCTGGTCCCAGGGACTGAGCACTCTGAAGGTGGTAAACATGTAGGTTGTATTCCTGTAGAGCCCTCCATATGGACAGGTCATTTACGTCTATAGCATGAGCCACGACACGCGTGTTGGATGACGGGGCCTCTCTGAATTTCTCGACCACATCATTCTCAAACACAGGCGTCCTCACAACATGCCTTCCACCGACGACATGCTGAGGACGAAGGTTGCATCTTTCCCGTAGACGGCGATGTATTGCAGCAAAGGTACTGTGGTATGGATGTCTTCTGTTAGGATAACTAATTTATCTGTGATACACTAGTATAATTTTTCTTTCACGTCTTTGTACAGAAGCTATTCTAGATGGACGCCTCACATTCTTAAAACCTTTCAATATAAGAATTTCTTAAGTTTTTCTTTTAAATTACTCTCATTTTTTTTCCTTTTTGTTAATAACAATATAACTATCTCCTAATTTCCAGTCTGCTCGTATTACGATGACTTCATTTTGTATTTCAAAAAAGCCTTCCACTCAACCAAAATAGCTAATATTAGGAAGTATCTGATATCTCTAAATTGATAAGAGAATATATAGTATTTTTCGGTGTTTCATAAATTCAATTTCTTCATCTATCTATCTTATATAAACTTGAGCATTTCAAACATCTTATTAGGAAACACCTCAAAACTCCCTTTGTCCTATTGTTCTTGATATTTCCTTTCATCTTATTCCTTCTTGAAAGGATCACATTATTTCTTTCTATAAATAAACTCCTTAGAGGTTTGATGTCTTAAAGTACCTTCAAAATGTTTTCGTACCACTCCAGTTACTTGATTTGTAAAGGGATTATATATATATAAATATTATATATAATATATATATATATATATATATATATATATATATATATATTTATATATATATATATATATATATATATATATATATATATAATATATATATATATATATATATATATATATATTATATATATATATATATATATATATAATATATATATATATATATATAATATATATATATATTTGCAAGCATAAATGTGAATGTCAACAATGACATAACCCAAAATAATTTTATATTACTCTGTGAAAATCTCAAAAGAGCTAAAAATACTACATTAAATAATAAAGATTGGTAAATAAATATTAATATAATAATATATATATATATATATATAATATATATATATATATATATATATATATATATATATATATAAATATATATATATATATTAATAAATTTTTTTTTTTTTTTTTTATTTTTTAAAACACAAATTTTTAAAAAAGAGCGAGGCTTTCGAAGGAACAACCGTCCTTCCTCTTTCAGGCTCAAGTTTAATACTAAAAAATTAAAAAAGTGGGTATAAAAATAATCCTAAAAGTTAGTTGGTTAATTAAATGAAGTTGTTAAGATTTTTAACAAAGAGTGAACCAATCTTTGTTAAAAATCTTAACAACTTCATTTAATTAACCAACTAACTTTTTAGGATTATTTTTATACCTACTTTTTTAATTTTTTAGTTTTAAACTTGAGCCTGAAAGAGGAAGGGCGGTTGTTCCTTCGAAAGCCTCGCTCTTTTTTAAAAATTTGTGTTTTAATTTTCTTGTGGGGTTTTAATTGTATAAAACAAAACACGGTTATAGTGTTCATTTTGTCTATATATATATATATATATATATATATATATATATATATATATATATATATATATATATATATATATATATATATATATATATATATATATATATATATATATATATATATATATATATATATTATATATTACGATATTTAGGCATAAATAAAAAATATTTTTTGAAGACGAAATAATGAAAAGATTTTTAATAGGAACGAAGAGAGTCGAAATACAAAATTATTCTTATTCTATGAGGAATGAAATTGATTTTCGATTAGTGTCGAAAAAAAGTAATGATATATATATATATATATATATATATATATATATATATATATATATATATATATATATATATATATATATATATATATATATATATATATATATATATATATATATATATATATATATATATATATATTATTATATATTATTATTATTTATTATTTTTATTATATATTATATATAAAATATTATTATATATATATATATATATATATATATATATATATATATATATATATATATATATATATATATATATATATATATATATATATATATATATATATATATATATATATATTAGTGATGGGAACGATTAATCACCATCGTTATCGTCAATTTTCCGCGGATAATTTTGCGATTTAATTAACATATATTGACTTATAAATATCTCTCTGGTCAATCTTCTTCTATTGAGAGTAAAATGTTGTTTAGGAAAAGGGTCCAAATATACCCACCAAGACGAAGTCGAATGACTTTAGAAACTGGAAAAAGGATTGTTTCTGCATCACAATTTAGAAGCTCTAAATTTAAAATACAAGAATTTTGCATGTCTGTCCATGTTCTCATATATTAAAATTTTTAAAATCAATGTACTGAAGAAACTACAAGGTGTTCCACTCTCCCTTGGCTCCAGATATGCGCTTATAGATCTCAAGGTACTGGCCATAGATTAAATAAATTTGTATAAAAACGTCTTCAATGAGTTCATAAATCATCTAGATGACGATAAGCTCCGTCCTGGCTATCTTCAGCAGGATGACGTCACTTGCCACACATCAAGCGTTATCATGTACGAAATTGAATCTTTCTTTAAAGATCGAACTATTTCCAAGAGACTTTGGTCAAAAAGGTCGCCTGACTTTACCCAGCCGGATTGCTTCTTATGGGGCATGCTGAAAAAGAACGAATATCACAAGCCATGTACTCTCAAGCAGTTGAAAGACAACATTCAGTAGGCAATTGATGCCGCGACTCCCCGTATGTTGCCAGGTATGCCGTAATGTTAATCTTAATCACTTCCAATATTTGTTTCGATGTCAGAAAGATTCTCATACACCAAGGTTTGTCCGTGGCAAATTTTATTAACTTATGATTACTACATTGATATCTAAACACATATCTGTGGCTGAGAGCGAGTGGAACATTCTCTATTATACAATATATTAAAATTACATATATTTCCACATTTGAATAAAAAATAAAGAAAAGATAATTTAATTATTTCTTATTATAAAAGTTTTAAATTTATTAAAATAATGAATTTTTTTTTTTTTAAATGTATTTTTTCAGTTTAATCGTCGTCAAAAAATTCTTAATCCTCCCATCACTAATATATATATATATATATATATATATATATATATATATATATATATATATATATATATATATATATATATAATATATATATATATATATATATATAAACTTACATACATACTCATATTTATATACATTCACAGAATGATTCATATATACAACAACATTAAGTGATGCCACATTTTGTTAATAAGATCCATATATACAGTATATATATATATATATATATATATATATATATATATATATATATATATATATATATATATATATATATATATATATTATATATATATATATATATATATATATATATATATATATATATATATATATATATATATATATATATATATATATATATATATATATATATATATATATATATATATATATATATATATATATATATATATATATATATATATATATATCTCAGATAAACAAAACAAAATCATGTACACATTTCTTACATATTAATAAGGACTAGAAGGATATCTTTTAAATTTAGCACTATACAGCTCTTGAATATTCCCTATTTCAAGATCCTCAAAGGGGTCCAATGGATCTCTTATGATTGCTATTGTTCGTGTGGACCATCTTGAGGGCGAACTGCGAATTGAGCACCAGTAGTACTTCAGGAGGTTGTATGGAGGAGGGTTTTCTACTGCTTCTTGGTATGATGGTGGGTCGTCACATGTATTTATGGTAGATTTATCCTGGAAATATATATATATATATATATATATATATATATATATTATATATATATATATATATATATATATATATATATATATATATATATATATATATATATATATATATATATATATATATATATATATCACCACCACGCACGGGCAAAGCCTTATTCAAGGTGGGGGTGTTTGAAGAATAAAAATAAAGTAAAATAAATAAAAACGACCCCTGCAAGTTCCACCTAACGCAAATTTCTTATGTGAGCGCATAAGCGAGCTTTAAAGAAATTGAGATTAAATTCGGAAGGAAGCAGAAGATAGAAGAGAGTTCCACAAAACAGAGGTGGCAGGAAAGAAGGAAGCACCACAGCGGACGAGCCTGGAGTTGCCTATGTCCACGCAAAATTTATGCGCAGACAATGCACCCCTTGTGCTACGAGGACCCAGTAAAGGTGAAGGTAAGCGAGTTGATAGTTCCCTCGAGCATTTGTTGCTGTAGTACGTATAGAAGAGAGACAAGACACCAACATCACGTCGCAAAGATAAAGAGTTAAGAGAATTAGAAAGAGCGGAACAGTATAAGTCTTTTTGCCTTTGACTCAACCCTATCCAAAAGACGGGTGAAACCTGAGTCTCCCCAGATATGAGAGCAGTACTCCATACAAGGGCGGATGAGACCCTTGTATAATTGGAGTTACTACGAAGAAGAAAAAAATTCTCGCAGTCTAAACTGAACTCCCAGCTTCTTTGAGGCAGCCCTAGCAACCATTGGGATATGAGGTTTCCAAAACATTTTTTGCTAATGTGAAGTCCAAGAATGTTTATATTGTCAACAGGAGAGATGGGAGAACCATCGAAAGAAATAGAAAAGTTAGGTGTCTTTGAGAGGGAGATTTCTAGAAGTTGAGTTTTTAAAGAGTTGAATTTCACAAGCTTGAGACGACCCCACTGGGAAATTCTATCCAGATCTGCAAGAATGGGAATTCGGAAAGATGAAGATGAGAGGCAACTCTAGATGCAAAGGAAGGAGCAGATTTGAAATGAGTAGAAGAATGGAGGGTTGATTCATAGGCATATGAATGGATAGGGTTAGATGAGCAGCTGAGGAGATCATTAATGAAAGGTAAGAATAAAGTAGGAGACAAGACAGAACCCTGAGAGATACTACTATTGATAGGAAAGGAAAAAGAAGTCGCTCCATCAACAACTGCTGAAATGGAACGATTAGAAAGAAAGCTAGACATAAGTAAGCAAAGGAACACCACAGTTGACAGAAAAAGAGGAAGAGGTCGCTCCATCTACAAGTGCCGAAATAGAAAGATCTGAGAGAAAACTAGACAAGAGTAAGCAAAGGGAATGAGGAAACCCAAAGAAGGGGATTTTGGAAAGCAGTGACGCATGCCATACCCAGTCAAACGCCTTAGATATGTCAAGCACCACCACGCAAGGTTCCCCATTTCCTCATGGTACCTAAGGGCAGAAGACCATAAATCTGTGAGATAAGAAGTATATCACCAATAGACCTCGAACGCCGAAAGACATACTGATGATCAGAAAGAAGGGAATGGGATTCCAGATGATCTCAGAAGTGAGAGATGAGAAGGGTTTCAAAGATCTTAGGCAGAATACAAGTGAGAGCTATAAGGCGATAGTTAGCAGGATCAAAGAGGCTATCTTTTTTCGGAATAGGTTAGACTATATATATATATATATATATATATATATATATATATATATATATATATATATATATATATATATATATATATATATATATATATATATATGCCGCTACTTTATCATAAAGGGAAAGTGATTGACTCACCTATTTGAAGTCGCAGGTTCGATACCCCTTGTGGATCCCAGGAAATTTCCTCCTCAAATAGGGCATTGCCCATTAGGTGCCGACCTATATATATATATATATATATATATATATATATATATATATATATATATATATATATATATATATATATAGTTGTCTCAGCAAAATCAGTTTTGCTTTTATGATCTCAAAACATTTAATTTAATTTAAAATAAATTAAATATTTTTTGATTTAATAAAATTTATTTCATATAAAAATGTCTGTGTTTAATATACAATCAAAACTTGTCTATCAAAACAGTATTAACTCCACTCTGAAAAGGGTTGAACACTCTAGTAGGCAAATACGGGTCTGAGATGAAATTTTTTCGATCACTTATAAAACTCACAAAAAATACGCTGTTATAACTTGAGAGAGAGATAAAGAGAGAGAGAGAGGGAGAGAGAGATAAAGAGAGAGAGATAAAGAGGGAGAGAGTGACAAAGAGGTGAGAGAGAGATAAAGAGGAAGAGAGTGATAAAGAGAGAGAGAGAGAGAGAGAGAGAGAGAGAGAGAGAGAGAGAGAGAGAGAGAGAGAGAGAGAGAGAGAGAGAGAGAGAGAGAGAGAGAGAGAGAGAGAGATATCTTACCGCTTTTTCCTCTTCGTTATCATTTGCTTCATTATTGGAATTATTACTTAATTTTTCACTGAAAATTCGTCCACCAAAGTAAAAGTTGAACACCGTTATAATAAGCGCGTAAACAGTTACCACAATAAGTATTTTATTCGCACAAAGTTGGAGTAATATGCATATATAAATAATGATTACGACAGGTATAAAATACGTCCAAATCAATAATTTTATAATTGATAAATAAGCAGACTGCTCCATTGACCTTAACTTGAGAAAATAATGTGATAATAAAATTTTAAAACAATCTTCCCACGAGCATGTCTGCGATAACTCTTCATGTGACTGACTGCCAAGGCCAATTTTATTCCCTTACAACAAAAATTGACAATCAATACGTTATGAATATCATTCTAGTAAATATTATTAAACTTTTTGTTCATTAATTAAATTTCGGCCAAGACGATAAAATTCACGCACTATTATAGAAAACAAACTTCCCTGGCGTCCTGGAACAATATAGTTAAAGATGTAAATCTACCCAACGGTATTTCTTAATCCTTTAACTTAAATAACGCTTTCTGAAAAGTTTAAATGTATGTCACATATATAAAATTTGCATAAGCAAACCTTTAATATAGCGTATCAAATTCACAAAAGCAAATAAAAGGGACTAACAGAGTAGAAAAAAAGGCATAAAAGTATGAGTCTATTTGCCAAAATGACTCAGCGTATTTTGATTCTCACTTAAAAGCAAGTTTCTTTTACATAAGATTATTTTTTTTTCTTACCTTTTGTTGTTTATATGAAAAGAAAAAAAAACAAGAAAAAAAACAAGCTTTGCAAATGAAATTCCGTGGTTTTGCATATAAATATGCATCAAAATGTTTATGTTACGCAATCAAAATTTTCTTCGCTTCTTCATAAATACAATTATATCTTTATAATTACAATGAATGAATAAGCAGGAAAAAAAATAATGGCAGACTCTAAACAATAAAACTTATTATTATTATTATTATTATTATTATTATTATTATTATTATTATTATTATTATTATTATTATTATTATTATTATTATTATTATTATTATTATTATTATTATTATTATTATATTATATTATTATATATATATATATATATATATATATATATATATATATAATATATATATATATATATATATATATATATATATATATATAATATATATATATATAAAAAAGAGATAGATAGGTAGATATATTGATAAATAAACAGATAAATACAGTAAATAAATATATAGGTACGTAGACGGAGAAGAGAAAGCAGAAGATTAAAAAAAATCAAAAAAATTATCAATTCAGTATATCTTCAGTAGCGAATTGTCAAATATTTAAATTTTGGTCAACAGAAAAATAAATCACAAATTGTTTCATAAAGTTATCAAAACTTTGAAACTAAATAATATTTGATGGAAGGAAAATTTTGAACAAAGAGAATTTATTTATAAGAAATAGTTGAACTGTTTGTTATATTACGAGAAATTTTATGAAAAAGTAAAGAAAAGATATATATATATATATATTATATATATATATATATATATATATATATATATATATATATATATATATATATATATATATATATATATATATATATATATATATATATATATATATATATTATATATATATATAATACATTTATAATGTATTAAAAATATGTTCTTCAATTGGTGAGAGATTTGAATGGAAAAATCAACATGAATATTTATATTTCTGAAGATTAATTTTGTTAATAATAATGAATTATTGGTATTTGTAGGGTGTTGACCAAGAAGACTCAGTCAGATTATAAAATACTATATTAATTTCAGCATTGTTGAACACCACCTCTCCTCTTCTAAACCTCATCACTTTTTTCTAAATCCACTGGAAAGTTTGTTTGAATTTTTTCCTTTTATGAATTTATCGTCTTAAAAAAAAACAAAAAAAA
>SEYY01014719.1:30000-33741 GCA_009176605.1 Armadillidium nasatum | reverse complement strand
TTGGGAGTTGGTGCCTCCGGTGATGGGGATTGGTGCCACCAAGACCTCTATGCCGGCTTGCCCTGGTGCACGATCTTCGTTTTTCATAATTTCTGCAACATTCGGGTTTCTTTCTAATTCCACTTTGTCGAACACCACCTCTCTCTTCTAGACCTCATCTCTTTCTTACCGAAACTCAGGTGTCTGAGTGTTCTGACAGGAAACCTACTCTGTTTCCTTACTGTCTCTATCTCAATTTTCATCCAAAGGCGAATGTTGCGCATATGTGCGCAACGATGTTGTCTGTTCTCGTGTCTCTAATTTGGAGTCTTCTGAATTCTCTACTTTATGGCTTAAACTTTCTTGCAACTCTACAACTAAATTCATTTGTTCTGTCTACTTATTCCTAACTCTACAGACTATCCAAAATCTTTGACTATCTTAACCCAAAATAGAACACATTCTTTTTCTTCTCCTTTCTCCGAAATCATCATATTAGGTGATTTCAATGTTCACCACCGCCAATGGCTTTCATCTAGTTCTCATGATCCAGCTGGTGAACTCGCCTTCCAATTTTCTATCCAGAACAACCTTGAGTAGTTGGTGCATCTCCCTACCCGTATCCCTGATCGCCTTGGTGATGAACCCAACATTCTAGACCTTTTTCTAACTTCTAATCCTTTTCCTTATACTGTTAAACTCTTTCCACCTCTGGGTTCATCCGATCATCTTTATCTCCGTATCTTGTCCTGTCTCTTCAAGTCTTCCGCAAGAACGGCTCCCGCCTTCGGCGAGGAGACGTTTCTGGCATTTCGGTGCCACTAACTGGTCTGACTTGCGGTCGTACTTTTCTGATTTTCCATGGAATGATTACTGTTTCCGTGGGAGGGGTCCCTCGGAGTGCGCTGAGCGCATAACTGAGGTGATTCTCTCTGGCATGGAGGCGTACATTCCATATTCTTTCCCTTCCACTAAACCTAACAAACCTTGGTTTAACTCTGCTTGTTCTCGTGCTATCCGCCGCAGGGATGCTGCCTTCAGGGATTACCGTCGTCTTCAAACTCCAGAAACTCACGCAACTTATATTTCATCCCGGAATCGTGCAAAATACCAAAAACTCTTTTCTCCGTTGCAAATGCAATAATCTTTCTGGCTCCTCTTCCTCTTGCCCCTTCTGGCATTTTGCAAAAAATGTCAACTCTAACCTTGCTTCTTCCTCTTTCCCTCCTCTAGTATCTTCTGACGGTACAACTGCCGTTTTGCCTTCCTCTAAAGCTGAACTCTTTGCTCAAACTTTTGCCTTAAATTCAACCTTAGACGATTCCGGAGCTGTTCCTACTCCTTCAACCCTCCAACTCATTTATGCCTAAAATTGTAATTTCTTCTACAGACGTCACTTCTGCTCTCTCTGAGCTTAACACTAAGAAGGCGTACGGTCCTGATGGTATCCCTCCTGTGGTTCTCAAAACTTGTGCTTCCGAGCTTGCACCCTGCCTTGGTAAACTATTTCGTCTATGTCTTTCTACTTCAACCTTCCCTTCTTGCTGGAAACGTGCGCTCATTCAACCTGTGCCGAAGAAGGGGGACCCCTCTCAACCCTCTAACTACCCTATTTCTTTAACCTCCGTTCTTTCTAAAGTTTTCGAATCTATCCTTAACAGGAAGATTTGGAAACATCTCAATTCTTCTAATCTTATCTCTGATCGCCAGTATGGCTTTCGTAAGAAACGCTCTACTGGTGATCTTCTTTCCCTTCTCTCTGACTCTTGGTCCTCCGCTCTTCGGCATTTCGGTGAATCTTTTGCTGTGGCGCTGGACATATCGAAAGCTTTCGATAGAGTCTGGCACAAAGCTTTGATTTCCAAACTTCCCTCTTTCGGAATCTATCCTTCTCTCTGTGGCCTTCTCTGATTTCCTTTCTGGTCGTTCTATAGCAGCTGTTGTAGACGGCCACCGTTCATCCTATAAATCTATTAATAGTGGTGTTCCTCAAGGATCTGTCCTATCCCAACACTTTTTCTGCTTTTCATTAATGACCTTCTCTCTATTACTTCATCTCCTATACACTCCTATGCTGATGACTCCACCCTTCATTACTCTTTTCAATTTTGAAAGGCGCCCTCCCAACAACAGTTAACAGAGGCAAGGAGGGTGGCCTTGGAGCAACTAACCTCTGATCTATCTCGTATTTCAAATTGGGGCAGAGAAAACATGGTTGTTTTCAATGCCTCAAAAACTCAATTCCTCCATCTCTCTACTCGACAACAATCTTCCACACAACTATGATATCTTCTTCGAAAACACACAACTTAAACCTTCATCTCTCCTTAATATTCTAGGTGCTTTCTTTTTCTCGTGATCTTTCTTGGAAAGATCACATTACCTCTCTTTCTAAACAAGCTTCTAAGAGGTTGGGTGTTCTGAGGCGACTTCAGCATTTCTTCACACCACCCCAGTTGCTTGCTCTGTATAGGGGTGTTGTTCGTCCCTGTATGGAGTATGCTTCACACATCTGGGGTGGTTCCACTCATACAGCTCTCCTGAAAAGGTGGAGTCTAGGGCTTTACGTCTTATCAACTCTCCTGCTCTCACTAATTCTCTCCAATCTCTTTCTGCCCGTCGAATTGTTGCGTCACTCTCTCTATACTATCGCTATTACAATGGACACTGCTCTTCTGAACTCTCTCGTCGCATACCTCCTCCTTTGAGAAGAGCTCGTGTGACACGTCTTTCTACACAGTCTCATCCTTTCTCTGTCCAACTCTCTGACTCCAGGCTTAACCGCTATGCTCAATCTTACATGTACACTACTGGTAAAATCTGGAACATACTCCCTTCATCTATTTTTCAACTTATGACTTACACACCTTCAAATGCCTTGTCTCGGGACATGTCGGCCTTAAAATCTGACCAGGATCCCGATTTCCCTCCTTTCTTCTGGTGGAACATTAGTAGGCCTCTGGCTTTGCCCACCAGAGGTGAATATTATAAAAAAAAATATATATATATATATATATATAATATATATATATATATATATATATATATATATATATATATATATATATATATATATATATATATATATTATATATATAATTATAATTATAATGGAGTAATAATGAAAGGAAAAACATATAATTACCTTGCCTTCAATATTTTGCTTAACTTCAAAACAGATAAAATAGACGAAGAGAACTTTATAAAAAGGATTTAAAATAATTAATATAAAAATAAAGAGGGACAAAGAACCTAAAAATCTCTCTAAATGGAACTAAAGGATTAACGCCAAAAAAGAAGAATGACAGAAAAAAAGAGACGAAAGTTCTCACCAAGAATTAAGGATTCAGCATTTGAAATTATTATTTTTATGGCACAAGAAAATTAGCTTTTGAATGATACGTGGGGGATTACCCCAAATCGTAGACAGGAAAAATCGTCGACAGGTTAAACCGTCGACAAGCCAAAAACAAAATTTTCTCACTTGTCCAAAACGTCGACAATTTTTTTGATAAGGTCAAAGTGCCGACAACTTTTTTTTATAACTCGTCCAAACCGTAGACATTTTTTACAAGTCGGCCAAATCGTAGACACCATATATAGATTAATATCGATAAATTTCAAAATATCGATTTCTCGATTAATATCGATAGAATTTAAAAATATCGAAAATCGTCGATTAATTTTAAAATATCGATTTCTCGATTAATATCGATAAAATTAAAAATATCGAAAATCAATTACCTTTTTAAATTTAATATT
>SEYY01014719.1:7500-25000 GCA_009176605.1 Armadillidium nasatum | reverse complement strand
AAAATTAGATTAAAACTTTTGATGTTTGAAATGAAACAAGATTCTATAAATGCGTAAATAGATTTACCGTAAAATGAGGCGGTGAATTTTATTACGCATTCCATGTCGTAATTAAGTTTAGTAATGCCTTCACCTAAATTAGATTCAAAGTTTGACTCTGGCTTGTAGTTTAAAGTAAATTAAGGTCCAACAGCCGTGTCTCTTTGTGTGTAATGCCAAGCTCCATCAAAACTTCTCTGAAGCAACAATGAAGCTTTGTGACTACGATATTTGTATCATTAATCTTTGACTAGCAGGCTAACTTTATTTATTACTTAATTTGTAAAAATAGTATATAACAATTGATTTATATTCATATATATATATAAATAAATAATTTTATGAATTATTGTTAAAACATTTTAAAATTTTTATTCAATGTTTTTCTTTCAAATTTTCTAAATTTGGAAAATGAAAAAATAAGCGAAAATTTAAAGGAACTTTGGGAAAAATTTAAAGAAATGATTTAACTTAAAGGTAACAAATGATAATATATATATATATATATATATATATATATATATATATATATATATATATATATATATATATATATATATATATATATATATATATATATATATATATATATATATATATATATATATATATATATATATATATATATATATATATATATATATATATATATATATATATATATATATATATATATATATATATATATATATATATATATATATATATATATATATATATATATATATATATATATATATATATATATATATATATATATATATATATATATATATATATATATATATATATATATATATATATATATATATATATATATATATATATATATATATATATATATATATATATACCTAAAATACTAAAACATTAAAACATGACAAAATTAATCTAATAATAAATTAATTCAGATTAACTCAAAATTTACCTTTTCTACAAGTTGATTCTCATAAATTTGAGGAATCGTGAAAAAGTATTTAAAGCTTGGCACATAATTTATATAATGAAATTAAGAAGAAAAAGAATTTACTCCCCTGTTTTAGAAGGGAGAACTTGGAAATTGTAAAATCATTAGGAAAACGAAATGATTTGGTTGTCTGTAAACCTGATAATAGCAATGGAGTTGTAATACTTTCTGTAATAGAAATCACTGTCTTTAGCAGAGTGATGGATATTTTGAATGATGCTGAGAAGTTTTGAGCTGTAAATGATTTCTATTTCAAGAATATTTTTAGGTTGGAGGATAAATTAAATAGATAAATAAAATTAAATTAATTTTAAAATAGCTTTAAGAATCACAGATTACACAGATCTGCAATCAAAACTCTGCATAGGATTTTTCAATTTTTTCCTATAGATTTTTGCATTCTGAACACGAAAAAAATTCTTAAAAAGCTCTACCACGTAAGGTTTTCTTGCAAAATTTGTTTATTTTTTTAAATAGTTGTGTAATTTTTCAATGAACAAAATATCTTTTGAGTTACCCTTGATTAACATTCTTGTTCATTTATCATTTTGTCGATGATTATATATATATATATATAATATATATATATATATATATATATATATATATATATATATATATATATATATATATATATATATATATATATATATATATATATATATTTATATATAATGACTAAAACATTTGCGCAGAATGCCGGTATATTCATATTGGAAGAATTTGCGTTTCTTTTTATTTAATGCATAATTACTAGTTCAGCATTCAAGCATACCAGTACAATTTATTCAATGTTAAAAGTTTATACTCTTGCAATATGTCTCGAAGAAGCTGTGATATTTCTCCAGACAGCTTTTGTTTTATATGTGGCAAATATACTAGTAAAGCGCAACGAAGAAACATAAACGATTTTGTAAGGAAAATATGTATATTTCACGTACTTCAAACTAAAATTTGGGGATCAAGACAAGACTCAAGCTCCCCATAAGGTGTGCAGGAAATTCGAAGAAGAACTCCGCAAGTGGTACAATGATAAAAAGCATAGTTTTGGTTTTGCGTGATGATGTTGCGTGAACAATAGAACCAGAGTAACGATTGCTAATTTTGTTCGGTCGACGTTGTTTCAATAGGAAAAACAAAAAAGAAATAAAATACCCAAACGTTAATTCAGCCATTCGTCTCGTGCTTCACTCAAGTGAAATGACGGTATCACTTCAACTGTCTAATTTGGATGAAATAAGATTAGAACCGAAAGGAAGAGAAGATGCAGTGTCAACACAGGAAGATATATATAAATATATATATATATATATTTATATATATATATATATATATATATATATATATATATATATATATATATATATATATATATATATATATATATATATATATATATATATATATATATATATATGTATAGGCACAAGCTCAAATGGAGGAATGTTTTCTAAAAAAAAAAATGGAAAATACCCCATATCTTAGAAATGGAAAAGTAGTCGACAATATCATCATCACTCACGGGTCGGGTGGTACGGGGGGCAGAGCCCCCCGTAGATATACATTGGGTATAATACCCAGTTTAAGTTTTTTAGCCCAAAAAATGGCTTAAAAAACAATTTTTTTGAACATCTTACTTTGAACCCCATTAAAAATTTTGTGGATCCTCAAACTGCACCTTACACTCAAAATATAGGGGCTACATGGAGTTTACTTAAATATAAATATTAAAATATATATATATATATATATATATATATATATATATATATATATATATATATATATAATATATATATATATATATATATATATATATATTATATATTTATATATTTTTTTTTATTATTTTTAATTTTTTTTTCCATAATATATATATATATAAAACATAATAATATATATATATATATATATATATATATATATATATATATATATATATATATATATATATATATATATATATATATATATATATATATATATATATATATATATATATATATATATATATATATATATATATATATATATATATATATATATAATATATATATATATATATATATATATATATATATATATATATATATATATATATATATATATATATATATATATATATTATATATATATATATATATATATATATATATATATATATATATATATATATATATATATATATATATATATATATATATATATAATATATATATATATATATATATATATTTATATATATATATATATATATATATATATATATATATATATATATATATATATATATATATATATATATATATATATATATATATATATATATATATATATATATATATATTTGTGTGTGTGTGTGATAATTACTATATTATAAATGAAAATTTTAAAAAGATAAATGGAAAATATACTGATTTTAAATACTTCCTAAAGAACTTTCTCCCTTGTTTTAAATTTTAAAAAATGTCGTATTGCTCCCTTATTAATTTACGATCAATATTTGTTTTTGACATTTAAAACTTCTATTTCTATTTAAATAAATTCTATTTGGTCTTACAACACATACACTTAGTTCAAATGAAATTGAGTTTCTGTTTGTGACATTTTGCCATGCTTTCCATTTTCTTAGTAACATGATGATGTAAGAGTAAAATGAGGAACACTCTGGCGTGCACACACGCACACTACACACACACAATATATATAAATATATATATATATATATATATATATATATATATATATATATATATATATATATATATATATATATATATATATATATATATATATATATATATATATATATATATATATATATATATATATATATATATATATATATATATATATATATATATATATATATATTAGTGATGGATCGGATGTCATATTTTCCAATTTGCGGATGCGGATGCGGATGCGGATGTTGAATTTTCGAAAGTGCGGATGCGGATGCGGATGCGGATGTTGAATTTTCGAAAGTGCGGATGCGGATGCGGATGCGGATGTTGAATTTTCGAAAGTGCGGATGCGGATGCGGATGCGGATTTTGAATTTTCAAAAAGTCGGATGCGGATGCGGATGCGGATGTTAATTTTGATGAGGATGCGGTTGCGGATGCGGATGCGGATGTTAATTATATATATATATATATATATATATATATATATATATATATATATATATATATATATATATATATATATATATATATATATATATATATATATATATATATATATATATATATATATATATATATATATATATATATATATATATATATATATATATATATATATATATATATATATTATATATATATATATATATATATATATATATATATATATATATATATATATATATATATATTTCACTATCACCTTTCCCACTTTCGTGAGGTGGTGCCCGCCACAATTCCCTTACAAACATAACTATTCTTACCTTTCAACGCTTTCACCACCTCCCTTCATCTCTGTCTCCACAAATCTTCTACCCTCGTCTAAACTCAAATTCCTTCCATCAAAATCACTCTCACTCCATCCATCCATCTCCACTTTGGCCTTCCCCTCCCCCTACCCTTCCCCTATCTACATAGGATCTACGTACCTTGCCAACCATTCTGTTCTCTTTCATTCTTCACATATGTCCAAACCATTTTAGCACATCCTCCTCCTCTCTATCAATTACACCCTTCTTCCATTTACACATCTCCCTTATTCTTTCATTTCTAATCCTATCAATCCTTCTCAATTTATATATCGCTCTCAAATCTTTCATCTCAAAGATATTGAAACTTTTTCTCGACCGAGCACTTATCGTCTATGTTTCACACACATACAATACAGAAGTTGAACACATACATTCAAACATTCTTATCTTTATTTCTTTCGAAATTTTTCCTTTCTTCCATACTTTTCTTAGGCCCCCCAATATTTTCATTCCTTCTACCACTCTGTTCTTTATTCCTTTTTCCGTCCCACCCTTACCTTCCACCCAACATTACTAGATATTTGAATTCATTCACCTCCTCAAGTTTTCATTCTCACACTTCTACAAACCAATTCCTCCCTCCACATTTCCTCATCCCCACCTCCAATCCTCATAACTTTATTCTTCGCTGGATTGAATTTCAATCTGTGTTTGCACATTTCCCTTCAAACTCTCTTCACAAGTATTCTCATCTTTTTTCCAGATTCTGCCACCAACACATGCCGCATCATCTGCAAAAAGTAAAACATTCACTTCACATTCACCCTCCATATTTCTCAAAGTAATACTCTTCCTTTCTCTCTCCATTCTTCTAAGTAAACCATTCATCAATAGATTAAATAACATGGAGATATTACACACCCCTGTCTCAATCCCACTCCTATGCTAAACCAATCCGATAGTTCTCTCTTCACCCTCACTCTTGATCTACAATTCGCTATATATATATATATATATATATATATATATATATATATATATATATATATATATATATATATATATATATATATAATATATATATATATATATATATATATATATATATTAGTGATGGATCGGATGTCATATTTTCTAATTTGCGGATGCGGATGCGGATGCGGATGCGGATGTTGAATTTTGGAGAAGTGCGGATGCGGATGCGGATGCGGATGTTGAATTTTGAAAGTGCGGATGCGGATGATTTTCGAATTGCGAATTTCCGAAAGTGCGGATGCGGATGCGGATGCGGATGTTGAATTTTCGAAAATGCGGATGCGGATGCGGATGTTGATTTTTGTGTGGATGTTCCGCATCCTCGCATGCGGATGCGGATGCGGATGCCATCACTAATATATATATATATATATATATATATATATATATATATATATATATATATATATATATATATATATATATATATATATATATATATATATATATATATATATATATATATATATATAATATATATATAATATATATATATATATATATATATAATATATATATATATATATATATATATATATATATATATATATATATATATATATATATATATATATATATATATATATATATATATATATATATATATATATATATATATATATATATATTATATTTTAATATATATATATATATATATATATATATATATATATATATATATATATATATATATATATATATATATATATATATATATATATATATATATATATATATATATATATATATATATATATATATAAATAGACAATTTAATTTTTTTTAACTGTTCAAGTATTTAATAAAAAACTTACATTACGAGAATATAAATTTTATTTACGATAAATTATTATCCACAAAATTAGGTTAGGTTAGGTGACATTAGGTTAGGATAAGTGAATAAGTCAGTTTAGTTTAAACTTGGTTAGATTAGTTCTAGTTAGTTTAAGTCTGCTTAGGTAGTAACATTTAATCTTACATTTTATAAATATCAAATTATTAAATATAACTTTTTTCATAGTCATTGAAACAAACGCTTGTTTTTCATTTTTCTTTTTTTTACATCCAATTTCAAACATTTCTCATAAGTTTAATACTAATCAGATGATGTTATTATTTTTTGACGAAACCTAAATTAACACTAAAATATCTCTTTAGATATAAATTACCAGGGGATAAAATTTACATTTCCGTAATCAGTGATTAAAATTATCTGTATTTGCAAATTTTTAATAAATTCCTGAACAGTTCAGATAATGCCTTGAATATATATATATATATATATATATATATATATATATATATATATATATATATATATATATATATATATATATATATATATATATATATATATATATATATATATATATATATATATATATATATATATATATATATATATATATATATATATATATATATATATATATATATATATATATATATATATATATTATATATATATATATTATATATATATTTTTAAGGACTGGGAACCCTTTTCAACCAGGTTTTTTTCCCATGTACGATTGCAGGAATGCTATATTTCTGCAATTGACACCACCCTGCATCATGCGGGATAAGGTGCATTGTATAAAATATATATATATATATATATATATATATATATATATATATATATATATATATATATATATATATATATATATATATATATATATATATATTTCAGCTCCCAGGTAGGCATCATTTGCCTGTCAGATGGTGCAAGCCTCCTCCTCCAATCCATCTTTATCAACGAATTGGCCCTCTCTTCTCACTTGCGTGATGTTCGGAGAGCGATGCCTCTCCGACACTTCCTCCACCTCCTCCACCTCGTCCCTCCATCTCTTCTTAGGAATTCACCTCGGTCTCCTGCCCACCGGTCTCCACTCCCAACATCTCCTCGCTACTTTCCCTTCCTCCATCCTCTCTAGATGCCCCAACCATCTCAGTTTGGCCTTTTCTATCTTTTTCCTAATGTTCACTCACCCCTATATATATATATATATATATATATATATATATATATATATATATATATATATATATATATTATATATATATATATATATATATATATTGTATGACTGCTTGAGGATTCGAACCTGGGCCCAAGAGATGGAATGCCATTGTGCTAACCACTTCGCCACTGATGGTTCAAAAAGAAATCGTCTGGAACTTCTACTGACATAGCGCCTTAGTAAGAGCGCTCCGTAAGATCTCCCCGACCACAACTTGGGCATAGAGTTAGTGGGCGAAGGTTCTATCCTCGTATACCGCAGACTCATTTGTTATTCTTTTAATTGCCACTAGTATAAACCGTGGAATCGTTTTGTATTTTTGTATAGAACCTTTGCCCACTAACCCTACGCCCAAGTTGTGGTCGGGGAGATCTTATAAGTAAGTATACAAAACGATTCTATGGTTTATAATAGGGGCAATTAAAAGAATAATAATATATATATATATATATATATATATATATATATATATATATATATATATATATATATATATATATATATATATATATATATATATATATATAGTATTCAAATATTGGAGAGTTTGAGATCGGAGACCCCTTGTGTCCTTATACTGGAGGGATTCTTTGAGTACATAATCCATGAAGCTTTCTTTATTTTATATCCGGACGTACTCAACAATAATACGGCGTGCATATATCAATATTTTAAGAGATATATATATATATATATATATATATATATATATATATATATATATATATATATATATATATATATATATATATATATATATATATATATATATATATATATATATATTTTTAATTTTTTTTATCACCTCTGGTGGGCAAAGGCCAGAGGCCTACCAAAATTCCACCAGAGTTGGGGGAAAAGACGGAAGAATGGTCAAATTAAAGGCCGACGTGTCCCTGATACACGACGTTTGAAGGTGTGTAAGTCATAGGAAGTTGGAAAAATAGAAGAAGGGAGTGTGTTCCAGACTTTACCAGTAGAGTACATGTAGGACAGAGCATAGCGGTTAAGTCTGGGGTCAGAGAGTTGGACAGAGAAAGGATGAGACTGTGTAGAAAGTCGAGTCGCACGAGCCCTTCTCAGTGGAGGAGGTATGCGACGAGAGAGTTCAGAAGAGCAGTGTCCATTGTAATAGCGATAGTATAGAGAGAGTGACGCAACAATTCGACGGGCAGAAAGAGATTGAAGAGAGTTAGTAAGAGCAGGAGAGTTGATGAGACGAAATGCCCTAGACTCCACCTTCTCTAAGAGAGCTGTATGTGTGGAACCACCCCAGATGTGCGAAGCATACTCCATACAGGGGCGAACAACACCCCTATACAGAGCAAGCAACTGGGGTGGAGTGAAGAAATACTGAAGGCGCCTCAGAACACCTAACCTCTTAGAAGCTTGTTTAGAAAGAGAAGTAATGTGATCTTTCCAAGAAAGATCACGAGAAAAGGAAACACCGAGAATATTAAGAACAGATAAAGGTTTGAGTTGAGTGTTTTCGAAGAAGATATCATAGTTGTGTGGAAGATTGTGTCGAGTAGAGAGATGGAGGAATTGAGTTTTTGTGGCATTGAAAACAACCATGTTCTCTCTGCCCCAATTAGAAATACGAGATAGATCAGAGGTCAGCTGCTCCAAGGCAACCCTCCTTGCATCTAGTAACTGTTGAGAGGGGCGCCTTTCAAATTGAAAAGAGTAATGAAGGGTGGAGTCATCAGCATAGGAGTGGATAGGAGATGAAGTAACAGAGAGAAGGTCATTAATGAAAAGTAGAAAAAGTGTTGGGAATAGGACAGATCCTTGAGGAACACCACTGTTAATAGATTTAAAGGAAGAACGGTGGCCGTCTACAACAGCTGCTATAGAACGACCGGAAAGGAAATTCAGAGAGAAGGTCACAGAGAAGAAGGATAGATTCCGAAAGAGGGAAGTTTGGAAATCAAAGCTTTGTGCCAGACTCTATCGAAAGCTTTCGATATGTCTAGCGCAACAGCAAAAGATTCACCGAAATGCCGAAGAGCGGAGGACCAAGAGTCAGAGAGAAGGGAAAGGAGATCACCAGTAGAACGTTTCTTACGAAAGCCATACTGGCGATCAGAGATAAGATTAGAAGAATTGAGATGTTTCCAAATCTTCCTGTTAAGGATAGATTCGAAAACTTTAGAAAGAACGGAGGTTAAGGAAATGGGACGATAATTAGAGTGTTGATAGGGGTCCCCCTTCTTCGGCACAGGCTGAATGAGCGCACGTTTCCAGCAAGAAGGGAAGGTTGAATTAGAAAGATATAGACGAAAGCGTTTAAGAAGGCAGGGTGCAAGCTCGGAAGCACAAGTTTTGAGAACCACAGGAGGGATACGGTCAGGACCTTACGGCTTCTTAGTGTTAAGCTCAGAGAGAGCAGAAGTGACGTCTTTAGAAGAAATTCTAATTTTAGGCATAAATGAGTTGGAGGGGATTGAAGGAGAAGGAACAGCTCCGTAATCGTCTAAGGTTGAGATTAGAAGCAAAAGTTTGAGCGAAGAGTTCAGCTTTAGAGGAAGGCAAAACGGCAGTTGTACCGTCAGAAGATACTAGAGGAGGGAAAGAGGAAGAAGCAAAGTTAGAGTTGACATTTTTTGCAAAATGCCAGAAGGGCGTGAGGAAGTAGAACCAGAAAGATTGTTGCATTTTAAGCGGAGAAAGGAGTTTTTACTATTACGGAGAATAGATTTTGCACGATTCCGGGATGAGATATAAGTTGCGTGAGTTTCAGGAGTTTGAAGACGACGGTAATTCCTAAAGGCAGCATCCCTGTGGCGGATAGCACGAGAACAAGCAGAGTTAAACCAAGGTTTGTTAGGTTTAGTAGAATTGAAGGAATATGGAATGTACGCCTCCATGCCAGAGAGAATCACCTCGGTTATGCGCTCTGCACACTCAGAGGGACCCCTCCCACGGAAACAGTAATCATTCTATTGAAAATCAGAGAAGTACAACCGCAAGTTAGACCAGTTAGTGGCACCGAAATGCCAGAAACGGATCCTCGTGGAAGGCAGGTGCCGTTCTTGCGGAAGACTTGAAGAGACAAGACAAGATGCAGAGATAAGAAGGTGATCGGATGAACCCAGAGGAGGAAAAAGTTTAACAGTGTAAGGAGAAGGATAAGAAGTTAGGAAAAGATCAAGTATGTTGGGTTCATCACCAAGACGATCAGGGATACGGGTAGGAATATATATATATATATATATATATATATATATATATATATATATATATATATATATATATATATATATATATATATATATATATATATATACATATATATATATATATATATATATATATATATATATATATATATATATATATATATATATATATATATATATATATATATATATATATATATATATATATATATATATATATATATATATATATATATATATATATATAATATATATATATATATATATATATATATATATATATATATATATATATATATATATATATATATATATATATATATATATATATATATATATATATATATATATTATATATATATATATATATATATATATATATATATATATATATATATATATATATATATATATATATATATATATATATATATATATATATATATATATATATATATATATATATTATATATATATATATATATATATATATATATATATATATATATATATATATATATATATATATATATATATATATATATATAATATATGAAACGTATTGTACAATGTGAAAAAATATTGTTTTGTTTCAATGACAGAGTTAGTTAAATCTTCTTTGTATGATGAACTTAGTTATATTTTCTTCACTCTCATACAGAAAACTATTCTATCTCTTTTTTGACGAAAAAATATTGCTCACTTACATTTTTTATTCATTTATAATATTTACATTTTATTTGATTCGTAATACTGAATAAATGACAAAAAATTGTTTTATATCAATTAATTATTGATCCTTTATCATTTGTAACTGTGATTTAAAATATGACACCGAATTTCTAGATATCAGTTTATAGTTAATGTTTTCGTTTGCAGATATTTTTTGCCTCTCTCAACCATTAAACGCATACAAATTATATCCCAAAAATTAAGAGACAAATTCGCAAGTCATCTTTGTATACATAAAGAACAACCTATCTTTTGCAATATTTTCACTATATTCTTTTTCCTGTTAAAAATTTATAACCATATTTTAATTTTATTTTAAATTTTATTTTTAGATTTATTTCATTTTTATTATTTTTTTTTTGCATAAAATTTGTACTCAGAGATTTACATTTTAAAATTCAATGCTTTTACATTTTTTATATTTTTTTTATTATATATTATATATATATATATATATATATATATATATATATATATATATATATATATATATATATATATATATATATATATATATTATATATATATATATATATATATATATATATATATATATATATATATATATATATATATATATATATATATATATATATATATATATATATATATATATATATATATATATATATATATATATATATATATATATATATTATATATATATATATATATATATATATATATATATATATATATATATATATATATATATATATATATATATATATATATTATATATATATATATATATATATATATATATATATATATATATATATATATATATATATATATATATATATATATATATATATATTATATGCGTGTGGCTTGTCTGTAAGTGTGTAAATTTTATTTAAGACAGATTAAAGGTCCCGACTTTTTTTTTTTTTTTTTAAATAATTATGGAAAAAAAGTAAAAAAAAATTGCAAAAACTTTTAATTTCTTTATTAAATTAAGAATTGGTTATAAAATCAACTTAAAATGAATGAATGTCATTCGTTTAACTAACAGGATTGTTTAGTATCAATGCATGAATGTGCGTCATAGACTAAAGTGTGACATACTGATCATATTGTTTTTTCCTTTTCAATTATAACTCTTAAAAATAATTGGAGTTTTGAATACACAATATATATATATACTAAAGCAAAGAGATAAGAAATGTAATAGAAAAATATATGTAACGCTCGGTTTATCACCTGTATTCTTCTATTTTCAAATACTCCATGACTCTGTATTATTAAGTTATAGAGACACCTGGCATTGTTTAAAAATAACTTTTCAATTCATCGTTTCAAAAACTATTTTAATACAATCTTTCGATTAGCATTTGTTGACAGAGTTTATGCTCAGTCTTCCATTTATATAAATGTGAATGGAATATCATATATATATATATATATATATATATATATATATATATATATATATATATATATATATATATATATATATATATATATATATATATATATATATATATATATATATATATATATATATATATATATATATATATATATATATATATATATATATATATATATATATATATATATATATATATATATATATATTATATATATATATATATATATATATATATATATATATATATATATATATATATATATAATATATATATATATATATATATATATATATATATATATATATATATATATATATATATATATATATATATATATATATATATATATTATATATATATATATATATATATATATATATATATATATATATATATATATATATATATATATATATATATATATATATATATATATATATATATATATATATATATATATATATATATATATATATATATATATATATATATATTATATATATATATATATATATATATATATATATATATATATATATATATATATATATATATATATATATATATATATATATATATATATATATATATATATATATATATATATATATATATATATATATATATATATATATAATATATATATATATATATATATATATATATATATATATATATATATATATATATATATATATATATATATATATATATATATATATATATATATATATATATATATATATATATATATATATATATATATATATATATATATATATATATATATATATTATTATTATTATATATTATTTTATATTTTATTATATATATATATATATATATATATATATATATATATATATATATATATATATATATTATATATATATATATATATATATATATATATATATATATATATATATATATATATATATATATATATATATATATATATATATATATATATATATATATATATATATATATATATATATATATATATATATATATATATATATATATATATATATATATATATATATATATATATATATATATATATATATATATATATATATATATATATATATATATATATATATATATATATATATATATATATATATATATATATATATATATATATATATATATATATATATATATATATATATATATATATATATATATATATATATATATCTTTGCTTTGCTTTGCATCTTTGCAATTTTTCTAATGCTTTTCATTATTTTTTCTCTTAGCAATACAGAAAAGTTCGGAGTTTGCTTTTATAATTATCCATCCTTCAATCCATAATTTAGTTACAATTTGGGGAATATTTTAAATGGAAAACAAAATTATGTTTTTCCAATTCAAACTTGCTTAATCAATTTAATAGAACGCATTACGAAGAGGTCAAAGTTCAGTTACTTTTTAAAAGAACTCAGAGTGTTCAATTTTCCATAAATCAAATGATAGGTAATAATAAACTCTATTCTCTCTTTTAAATATACTAAACTAAGTTCAGAAAATTTGAGTGAGCGAAAGTTAAAAGAGAAAAATGAATTGTATAACTTTTGTTTTTTTTTTTTTTTTTTTTTTAAACTTCTGCTTCCAGGAAGGCCTCAGACTTTCAGAGGCAGCATACGTCTCCACTTCGGTATGTCCTGTACCGACGAGTTTCCGAGGCTGATCCCAGAGTTTCATAAGCAAATTCAATTTCGGGCAGCGGCTTGCTAAGCCTGTCCTGCTCTAGTGATCGAAATGTCCAATATCAGGCAAACAAACAAGGTCCATCATAATGCATATTATGTTCTTATATATATATATATATATATATATATATATATATATATATATATATATATATATATATATATATATATATATATATATATATATATATATATATATATATATATATATATATATATATATATATATATATATATATATATATATATATATATATATATATATATATATATATATATATATATATATATATATATATATATATATATATATATATATATATATATATATATATATATATATATATATATATATATATATATATATATATATATATATATATATATATATATATATATATATATATATATACTTAATGTTCATTATTATGTATATACCAATATGGGACTTGAACCAGCAATACTCTGAATATTGTAATACTTAGCCACTAGACCACCACGAATCCCGAAATCTATAAATAATGATCTAATGTGTGGTCAAATAACAACATTTATAACTAGTCAATAATGTGAAATCCTAACAGATTAAAGTAAATATCAAGTTGATTATGAAAAGCTCTTTGTCCGCTTGCGAAAATTCCTAAGGAATTAAATACCTTCCAAGCTGTTCTTTCAGCTCGTAAAGTTGTCAATAAGATCTGTGCAGGCAGGGTAGCCTCAGATAGCTTCAGATAGTTAAATAATATAAAATAAATTCAAACATTTTTTAAAAATCCTGTATTTCACTTAAAAAATATTTTCAAAGAAATAAAGGAATAAGATATAATATTATTTTTTTTTAATTCTTTTTATAAGTGAATCAATTGAATAAATTCAAACCAATCGAATAAATCCAATATGCTCTCATCGTAATTTATGGCATCTTAACCGGCTAATTTTTTCTTATTACGTCTCGTAAGGAAAGGCCACAGGACTACTAAAATTTCCACTTGTGTTACAGAGAAAATCAGAAATCTGGTCAACTTAAAAGCCAAAATGTCCCGATGCACGACGTTTAAAGGTGTCTTAGTCATAGAAAGTTGAGAAAATAGATGAGGGGAGTGTGTTTCAGACTTTACCAGTAGATCACATTTAAGACTGACTATAGCTGTTACGTTAAGGTCAGAGAGTTGGACAGGGAAAGGATGTGACTGTGTAGAAAGACGTGGCGCATGAGCCCTTCTTAATGGAGGAAGTATGCAAAGGGAGAGTTTAAAAGAGCAGTGTCTATTGTAATAGCTCATAGTATAGAGGAAGTGACACATCAGTTTTACGAGTAGAAAGAGACTGGAGAGAATTAGTGAGAGCAGAATATTCGATGAGAAGAAATGCTCTAGACCACATCTTTTCAAGGAGAGCTGTATGAGTGTAATCATTCTAGATGTGTAAAGCATACTCCATACAGGGGCGAACAACATCTTTATAAAGAGCAAGCAACTAGGGTGGAGTGAAGAAATACTGAAGGCGTCTCTGAACATCTAACCTCTTAGAAACTTGTTTAGAAAGAGAAGTAAATTGATCTTTCCAAGAAAGATCACACGAAAAAGAAACACCATGGATATTAAGAAGAGATGAATGTTTGAGTTGTGAGTTTTCGAAGAAGATATCATAGTTGAGTGGAAGGATGTGTCGAGTAGAGAGATGGAGGAATTGATTTTTTGAGGCATTGAAATCGACCATTTTTTCTCTGCCCCAGTTTGAAAAACGAAATAGATCAGAGTTTAGCTCCTCCAAGGCTAACCTCCTTGCGTCTATTAACTGCTCTTGGGAGGATCGCATTCAAATTGAAAGGAGTAACGAAGGATGGAGTCATCAACATAGGAATATATATATATATATATATATATATATATATATATATATATATATATATATATATATATATATATATATATATATTATATATATATATATATATATATATATAAATTATGCTTTATGTAACTGTTCTTAATTTCTGGTTTCGTATATAAAGTAATATATTTTGAGTAAAGAAAATATCACTATGGCTTTTAAACATAAAATTAATGGACAAGAATACCATAAAGAATACTGAAAATGGAAAAACAAAAACACCTTATCAAAGTATTAGTATTGCTTGTATAGAAAACACATCTGTATCCATATATTTTTCCTTGGTTTAAAAAGAACTCCAATATATACAGAACTTTTTTATTCCACTTTTTTATATAAGCATTGTAAAACTAAATAAATCAATAAATAATGATAGCAATAGTAGTAAAAATAACAGCAATAATAATAACAATTTTCCTTATTTTTATTATTATTATCGTTATTATTCATTATTACTATTATTATTACTATTATTATTATTATTATTTATTATGATTATTACTATTATTATTTAATAGTAGTAGTAACTGGATTGATATTAGTCGTAATAGTTGCAAGAATAGTAATAATTGTAGTATGAAAGAAAGAGTTGAATGATATTTAATATTTTTTCATTTATTTAATTTAAAATTACTCTTATACACTTTTGAAAAGTTTTTCTATAGAGCTACATTCAATAAATAATAGCTGGACTTCAGGTGACTAAGAATAATTGGACATTAGAAAGAGGAAAAAAAAGATATATGGGAACCCACGTCACATAAATTTAGAGAGCTTAAGTTTCATAAGTATGTGTTGAATTTTAAGCAACATTGAAGAGTAATTTAAAAGTGTTTTGCTGTGAAATTTAGAGCATCGAGTTTTGCAGAAAATTTATTTTATTATTTAATATATTATTGCAGAGAAGGTTTTAACAGTAAGTTTTATAATAATACGAAAAATCTCTTGATAATAATAAGATGTATTATTACTATTAAGTAATAAAATGTATTACTTGTTTATAAAAGTAACGTAACGCCTGAAACAATTCTCATACATTAATACTATTAAGTAATAAAATGTAATATCATAATATTAATGTAA
>SEYY01014719.1:0-2500 GCA_009176605.1 Armadillidium nasatum | reverse complement strand
GAGTTTACTTAAAAAAAAAAAAAAAAAAAAAAAAAATAATAATAATAATAATAATAATAATTAATAATAATAATAATATAAAATAATAATATAAATAATTAATAATAATGATAATAATAATAATAATAATAATAATAATAATAATAATAATAATAATAATAATAATAATAATAATAATAATAATAATAATAATAATAATAATAATAATATTTGTATATATTCACATTAATGACTATTAAATTAGGGTTTTAATTCCTGACATAATCTTTAAGAAACTCATATGTGAACTTCAAATTTGGCAATGTCTTTTAGTCTCTCTTCTATGTAATTAGAATTCAAATTTTATATTTGACAGTATTTATTTGACTAACTTTCTTTCTCCATCTGTGTTTGCCTTCAAGACTGTTAAAGAGAATGCATTTTTTTCATACTTAGAAAAACTCCTTCTATTTGCCAAGAAAACGAGAGAGAGAGAGAGAGAGAGAGAGAGAGAGAGAGAGAGAGAGAGAGAGAGAGAGAGTCATGGGAGTTAAAACAAAGATGCTAGATATAAAATTCGCAATACAAATACTTATATAAGACTCTGGAAAGTTAAACGAGGTTGCTAAATTTTAATTTCACGTATTAATAATAAATATAGTCCGTCAGAATATTATATATATATAATATATATTTATATATATATATATATATATATATATATATATATATATATAATATATATATATATATATATATATATATATATATATATATATAATATATATATATATATATATATATATATATATATTATATATATATATATATATATATATAATATATATATATATATATATATATATATATTATATATAATTGATTGGTTTCCGATCAATAGTTCTTCAACGTAAGCAGATTATTTTTAAGATTTTTATTATATGAAAGATATTTTCAGAAATTTTATTCGATGCAGATAATTGTGAATCTGTTCGTTAATTAAGAAATTCATCATCTTTTCTTAATTTTAAAAACGACTCTAATAGTCGAACAATTAAACAAAAGAATGTAGATATGTAAAAATGTAGTAAAAAAATAAAATATCTCTAATTTCGGAAAGATTTTGTATTAGTATTTCCAGTAAGTTATTTATACTTTGAACGCCTATTAATAATTCTTACATTTGGCATTTAATAACATTTTCCTGAAAATTTATTTTACATACACACTTTTATTTTAAGAGTGTCTAAATTTATGTTTTGCTTGATTAATGTTAACTAAGTAATATGAATATGCTTGACTCTCATATAATAAGCCTCATTATAACTATCCTTTAATCTGCAACATCAGAAAATGATCGAAATGGAGGAGAGAGAGAGAGAGAGAGAGAGAGAGAGAGAGAGAGAAAACAAAGAAAAAGAAAGCTGATTAAAAATATAATATAATGATAATCATATATTTCGGGACTCAATTAAAATTAATCTAGAGTTCTGATATTGGAAAGCTCATTTCTTATGAGGAATATAATAATAATAATAATAATAATAATAATAATAATAATAATAATAATAATAATAATAATAATAATAATAAGATGTATTTAGTATTTAATAATACTTATATTTCATTTCTAATAATGAAATAATAATGATGGGATAATAAAAATAAAATAATAAAATAAAAAAAAAAAAAAAAAAAAAAAAAAAAAAAAAAAAAAAAAAAAAAAAAAAAAAAAAAAAAAAAAAAAAAAAAAAAAATAATATAAATATAATAATAATAATATAATAAAAATAATAATTAATAATATAAAAAATAATAATAATATTAAGAACAAAAAATAATAATAATAATAATAATAATAATAATAATAAATAAAATAATAATATAATATAATAATAAAAAAAATAAAATAAATAATAATATGAAAGATACATATCTTAGACTAAATAATAATTCTTAAAACTTATTACAAAAGAAATAATATCTTACAGTAATGTTATATTCATGAGGAAATTTTGTGATTTTTATTCTTGTAATAAAAATAGAAGATTGTGGTTATTAATTATTTTTAAATAATTCAGTTATATTTTTAGTTTTAATTCTCAATCAAAAAATTGATTTTACAAAAATAACAGTAAAATACGAAAAAAAAAAAAAAAAATTTTGAAAAAAAATTATTTTGAAATAAAAAAAAAATTAAATAATAAATAAATAAATAAAAAATAAATAAAATTTTTTTAAAAAAAAATATATATATATATACATATATATATATATATATATATATATATATATATATATATATATATATATATATATATATATATATATATATATATATATATATATATATATATATATATATATATTATATATATATATATATATATAAAATATATATATATATATATATATATATATATATATATATAATATATATATATATATATATATAATATATATATATATATTATATATATATAATATATATATATATATATATATATATATATATATATAT
>SEYY01014718.1:2500-16067 GCA_009176605.1 Armadillidium nasatum | reverse complement strand
TAGCAGTTGACTTGCTACAGTTGCCACGTACTCGTAGAAATAATAGTTATTGTTTAGTTGCTATTGACCACTTTTCCAAATTCATCAATGTAGTTCCCCTGGTCAATAAAACCAGTCAGGTAGTAGCAAATGCGTTCAAGCATAAAATCTTACCATGTTTAACACATATTCCCGATCGTCTTTTAAGTGATCGTGGTCTGGAGTTTATGGGAGAACCATTTGAAAAAGTATTACAAGAATTTGGGATTAAACATGTGGTAATCTCCAGCCACATGCCACAATGTAATGGGGTTACTGAACGTGTCAACCGTACATTGTTACAGTTATTAAGAACATTGGCTCAGGATAATCCATCAAATTGGGATGATCAATTGCCTCAGGCAGTTATTATATATAATAACACTTGGCATTCAGCTATTGATGCCACACCATCAAATATTCTTCTAAGAACAGCACATTCTTTTCTTAGCAATCCGTGCTTGCAGCAGTTTTGGCGAGACCCTTCAAAACACTTTTCCCCATATAGTGTAGGTAGTAAAGTGGCATATAAAGTTCACATGCCAGGTAATCTCGTCATAAATAAATTCAAAGCACGATACGTAGGACCATTCATTATTCGTCAGGTACATGATAATAGCCTAACATATGAAATAGTTAGGATGAACAACTCAAAATCAATTATTCGAGCTCATTATTCGCAGCTACGTCCTTGGTTGGAAGTCCCTCGATATTTACGAGATAATCATCATTTCAAACAATTGCTTTCATCGGAGTTGCAGGAGGATAGTTCAACGACTCAAGTAATAGAAATGAACGAGGAATCTGAAAGCCTGGACAATGATCATAGTCAAGTTGTTGAGCCGGATATATTCGATTCGTCAGAATCGGATTTTGAAGAGAATGATTTCTTGGGGTTCGAAATAAATTCGCCATTATCAATAGACGAATATGTTAGTTTAGGTAGTAGATATTCGCAAGTTAGGATTCCTGATATTACAGTACCAGTCACAACTAGGTTAGAAACATTTCATATATCGCCTTTCCAAAACATTAATCGAACACCTACAATTACATCTATGCACACTACTCATGTGGTTCCTGGTTGCCAGTCGGGGGAAACATGTTCGAGTGGAAATCAGGTGGTGGGTGAGAGTGGTGTTGAGGTTCGTGTGAATGACATGTACGAAAGGGACTCTAATTCAACAATTAATTCTACTATTGGGAATAGTCGTCGTATGTCAGCTGATTTTGCAATTCTTCGTTTTCTCTGTCGAAGTACAGGGGAGTCAGTTGTCAGTGACAATGGTTTAATATCTGAGGAGCATTCAGATTCACAATCTTTATGTGAATCAGTTTTTGAAGGTTTTACTGAGGGAAGGGGAAATATTCGCGATATTAGGGATATTCTTAATCCTAATTCAGCCTCATATAATCTTGGTTTTCCTGAGGACACTTTATCATCCATTGGTGAACATAGCGAAACTATGGAGTGCACTCTTGATGAATATATTGAAGATTCATATATTCTTTCCCCTGAACTTGAAATGCGAACCAAGGTTGTTGACACTATAGTTACCACAACCATTAGTAATGTGGTAGGTCCCAGAACCCGTTCACAGGGCCCAGTTCCCGATCATATTCATGTTCTTACAAATCCCTTAGAGTATAAGAGAAAGTAATATCATTTCTATATTGCATGAAAATAATAACCTTTATTATTAAATAAAATTCCCATACAAGAACAGTTGTACATAAAAGTTAATTTATAGCTTGTGTTGCAAAAATCTAAGGTATTATTTTATTTTAAGAATTTATTAATTTATATTTGTTTCCAAACTGTGATTTATGTTTGTTTGCCTTTATTATCCAAAAGAAGCGCATGGTACCTATGCTTATTTACCATATCTATTTATCACACTCTTTATGCTTATGATGTTTGTTTAGACTTATTGACATTATAAGGTGAAACGCGTTACAAAAGTTTTTATTATGCTGATTTCCTTTTGCTTTATTAATATGTATTAATGTACTAATGCTTTGAAAACCTTTTCAGTGTATTATTCATTTATTTTTCATTGCTTTGATAAAATTGTAACGGATATCTACAAGTATT
This sequence comes from Armadillidium nasatum, assembly GCA_009176605.1. NCBI lineage: Eukaryota > Metazoa > Arthropoda > Malacostraca > Isopoda > Armadillidiidae > Armadillidium > Armadillidium nasatum. The sequence goes on along the minus strand of SEYY01014718.1, from coordinate 13,954 downwards.
TATTCTCTTTCCAGATGGTACATATTCTTGTTATTGGAGATTCGGAGGTGGTTTGCTATATGTATATAGTGTGATAATATTTTTGTAACCTTTTGGCTTAACGTCATAATTTGAAGTAATTATTCGTGTAATATGTTTATATATATATATATATTCAAAAAAATAAATAAATAAAAAAAAAAAAAAAAAAAAAAAAAAAAAAAAAAAAAAAAAAAAAAAAAAAAAAAAAAAAAAAAAAAAAAAAATTTTTTTGATAATCTTATCTACTTTTTGTATTGTATTTTGTTAAAAAAATAAAAAAAAAAAAAAAATTTTTTTTTGGGATAATCTCATCTACTTTTTGTATTGTATTTTTTTTCTTTAAAATGATTTATGTAATTGTTTTGATGATTTTTTTTTTTTTTTTTTTTCATTACATATGTATTTATATGTTATTTTCCCTTTGACTTGATTGGTTGGAGGAGGTTGCTCGCGGCTGCTCATGTTCGTCATTTTGTTGCATTGAAATGTATTATCGCTCGCCTGTCTTAGGTGTAGGTTTCTTTCTTTTCTTCCATATGTATGTCTGTAGTATGTGTGGTTGGTGAAAGAAAAGGAGCTTTTCTTTGGTGGTGGGTAATGTAATAATTCGCATGAGCATCATTGTATGTTCATGTGGTTTCACCCGTAACTTTCACCCTGCAGTAGGTAATAACCTATGCACTGCCAAAGTACTCCTTATGTTATATTATTAGGAGGATAATATTATTTATTGTTCATTTATGATATACTTGTGTGTGTGATTGGTAATAAATCTGTTTCTCTATTTTACAGGCAGTATTTACTTTGTTAAAACTCTCAATTAAACGAAGCAGTAGTTAGATTGTTATATACTTTGTCTGATACAAAACTGATATATTATATAGTCTGTTTCAAAATAATCTCTGGTAATATATTCTCAAGTACGGAACAAGTACGAACATATAGTCTGGTTCAAATTAATCTCTGGTGATATATCCTCAAGTACGAAACATTCCTGGCTAGGGTAAGTTCTATAGGCTTTATTATTAAATTCAGTTAGTTAATCAATTGTTAGGAATAGATAATCTGATACGATTTATCCTTCAGATTCCAGTGCTCGGATCACATTCCAGTGCTTGGATCACTTTGCAGTGTTCAGATTCCATACCAGTACTTGGATCACTTTCCAGTGCTTGGCTAGTTTCCAGTGCTCGGATCAGAATCCATTCTGTATCCGTTTCCAGCACCAGGATCAGTTTCAGTGCTGTATTCAATCCAGAGTCAGTCCATATATACAGGCTATAGACCATAGATAATCACAATACGCCTTGACGGGGTATTACTATAGAGGAAGCAAACACTGACTCAAACATATTCTGTAATTGGATAGTTGAGCAAGCTGTGAGCAGTTTCCTCTAGATAATCTTGCCAAGTTAAGTTATTCTTAAATAATTACAAGTATTATTTGTATTGCTTAATCGTGCCAGTATTTACTGATTAAATATACATTTATTTATATCTGTATATCTAATCAGTCCTAAAATTATCATCTTATTTTGTAACCTAATTATAATCGAGCAAATCATTATTTCATTATATAATTGTATGCATATATTCACCCATATATTATAAGTGTGAGACACCGTATATATAAAATTATTTATAATTTTATATATATTCACCCCTTTAATTACCAATCTTGGTTCGTTAAAGTTTTGAAATATTCTTGTGTTGATTCATATTCATTAGTCAACATCATAATCTACATCAACATCCCGGTGTCAGTAAATAATCTGGTATTTACACACACATTTGGTGTATGCCCTGACAGCCGTGCCGACGGGTATAGCTGGCAGGTTATATAGTTGAATGTGTTGGAAGCCAGAATTGTATATTCGTTAATTAAATTTGTATATATTCTTCAGGGTGCATTCTTATTCGTAGATCGTGTCCTGTGTTTTCCTGTAGTTAGTTTATTATATTGCTATATAATTTACTATATCTTTTGGAGTCACGAGAGGTTATTCATTGTTGGTTTGACATACGTACTTGGCACCTCTTCATTTAATTCGTCTGGGCCATAGATAAAGACGAAGAAGTTTAGCAGGGGAATCCTGTAAACCGGACCTGAGTGTCTGCGTTATTCGTTGTTATACAGAATTTCATTGAGTTGTTGGCGGGAGTGTTTGGATGAACTGTAAGTTGGTTGATCTTATCTTAGTATTGGTAGGGTGAGTCATCATCAGTAACCGTACTCTCACCTTAACAACGTAATATAAAATAAATACTATCTTAACAAACTCACTAGTTAGCTAGTGGTTACAATTTACAGTGGTTATTAATTATAGTGGTTGTTAATTGGTAACAACAATTGGTAACAGAACAAAGACACAGAACTGTAGTGTAGAAACTACGCTCTGCTACCAATGTTATAATTTTAACTGGGGGTTTAAAGTAAAGTTATGGTGATTATTGAGTACGAGGGTCAGTTGACCAATTTGTAGATCTCACACACAATTTGGGAACAACGATATCCCCAAAGGAAAGTTTCAATAACTTTCTACAGTTACAACTGTCTCTGAACTTATACCAATTAAAAAAATATAATAAGAATAAGTTTTACGTACCAGTGCTAATTCCTAAGAAATGATTGATGAGATGATAAATAGATAGGCAATTCAGAGAGAAGTTATTTCTTCTGAGACCACACAACCAGTGCAAAGGAAAAAGGTAAGCTTCTTAAATGTAGGAAAACATGCGACACAACACTCAAGCAAAAAAAATAAAAAAATATATAGAATTAGAACAAATAATAGTGTCCACACATGCAAGCAAAGTATAAGAGGAACAATTAATGGTATGATATTTACCTGAGTTCAAGCATAGAAAGGTAATCCTCTAAACACACTTATACTTACATGTGGGAAAAATAATAAACAAGTTAATAAAATGATTTAATAAAGTATAATAAATAAACACTTATATATATATATATATATATATATATATATATTTAGGGTGGTGGTGAAAACAGAAATAATGTTTAATAACCTTAATATAATTGAACTGGTAAACCTTTTTAGTTCATTTGATAAAAATAGTGTAATTTATACATATACTCACTGATTCATTGCGCTAGTATACAAATTTTATAAGATTCACACAAAAATAATACCAATAATAGATAATATTTCCAATATAAATTAATGTTTTTATAGTGATGTAATCAATATATATATATTTCAATAATATTTAATTCTATTAATTTTTAAAGTATATAATTGACTTCACCTTCATTTTTGGTCCTTTATATGAAGAAAACCTTATTAGATCAATGTCTTTTGTTTCATACAAATCCTTGTATGTCAAGGAACAATATGATTAACACTGCACTTTACACTTGAAATGTTTTAGTATAAAACACTGGTAATGTTATTTATACTTTCAGAGGTGATAATAAAGAGCGTTAAAAAAATAATCTTAAACACACCACAAATAAAGTCTTGGTACTTTTAGTGATGATTACAACAATTATAATCAATTAAGGTTCCTCAAGTTTGAAAAATTATGAAGGTTACACGGATATTTATGAGATGGGGAAACAACAAAGTGTCCTGACCATGAAAATCTGGGGAAAACAAATGCTCCCTTTTGGCTATGGATATCTGGGAAAAACAAACAAAGTGTCCCAGACCACGGAAATCTATTGTACACTAGGTCTCCTGACCATGGAAATATATGAGATGGGGAAGCAAACGCTCCCTGACCATGGACCTATAATATATATATAATTCTATATAGTTCTTTTGAACTCTATAAAACTAATTTTTATACCTAATTATTATTATAACAAATTATATACATGAAAATACTGATAGAACCTATATAAAAAAACTAAACCTAACTTACCTCAATTAAATTGAGGTCTTTACTTGTCTCTTTTTGAAGAAATATTCAACACACACGTCAAATTAGAGAATTGGAGTCCTTTATGAATAATTAAATCATAATTAATCATTTATTTGAGTTTACCAGAATAGATACATTGAGTAAAAGTAAAAATCCATACCTTAGTTTATCCAGGAAAACACTTGATATATATATATATATACAAACTCATGTAAATAAGCAAATAAGAGCTAGATTAGGAAGTATGAATAATGAATATAAAAGCCAAAGCAATATCAAAACAAAACATTACTCATGAAAAACATCTGAAATCATAGAAAAAGCATGCTTGATGACATATGTTAATAAAACATATTAAAGTAAATAAGTATGAGATCAAGGTATAAGGGAAAATTCCTTACATATATATATATATATATATATATATATATATATATATATATCATAGGTTTACAAATTTCGACAGATGGATAGTGACATCATCACTAAATACATATAATAGAGTCATGAGCCACTCCCTTACATGATATCGAGGGGAAAATTTGGGAATGAAACAAACACCATACACTATAGTTTATTACATATTAAGTAAGCATAAAGAGGGATGCCATTACAACAGGTTTTCAGAATGTAAGCCCCCAGCCTGGATACATAACTCCCACCAGCAAACCATACTAGCCTGCAACTTCCGGAGGTCTATAGTATTCCTAATATGTGTTGCACCCTCCCCTATCCTTTGCAGTAAATGTTGCCTGTCAGTAATTTCCTCCCCCATACACCAGTTGCTTTAGGTGACCCCCATTGACGATAGGTATACGAGATGCGCCCTTGATAACTTCACCTACTATTTTTGTTGCACTAGTCATGGCATCCTTCCTATGGAACCTACAACGTCTTTAACTATGGTGTTTGTCTCATTTCCCATATTGTCCTCTCAGTATTACGTAAATGAGCGGCTTACGGTTCTATATGTATCCGGTAGCATTTCACTATGAAGACGTCACCTTCGATCTGCCGAAGTTTGTAAACTTCGATGTATGTGCATATACTTGAAGGCTGTACAAAAAAATATTAAACCTGGTAAATGCATTAATTTATTCGTTAATACAGTGTGGGACCACCTTTCGCATTCACAATCACTGATTTTTTTTTAGAAATAGACCAATAAATGTCCTGGATGGGGCATAATGATATGTTAAATCATTCCTCATGCAAAAGTAGACAATATTACAGTAGAGATGTGATAGTGGATAGTGATCTTGAGCTACAGGAGCTTTTTTAAAGGTTTGGAGTTTGTGGGTGCAAGGGAAGACATGAAACATTATCTGCATGTTCTTCAAACCATGGCTGGAGAACATGAACTGGATGAATGGAGACATTATTTTGATAAATGGTACTACCTTCAAAAAATTTTGTTTCCTTGTATAAATCTGGTCACCCAAAGTGCATACATAATTCCTGGCAGTTACATAATGGCGCATGGTGATAATTAGGCTTGCAGAATACCATGATATGGCTGTCCAAGATTTGATAGAACTTCCTCTGTGCTTCAGTTGTAGCATAAGGTAGTCCAGATCGTATTCCTGAGATGGTGCCCACACGTAAACTTGGCCAGAGATTGGGGACAGTGGGAAATTCAATTCATCTGACGAAAGGTCCATTTTCCATTGTCAGGCAGTTTAATTTTAGTGTTGCACCACTCTTTCCTACCTTCCAACGTTCTTATCATTTACAAAAGGTATGGCGATTGCAGCACGCCCATAAATATTGAGCCTATTGAATTTTCTCTTCATCGCTCTTCAGAGGGTTTGCAAGACTGGTATTCAGTTTATGAGCAACTTTTGCAGCTGTTGTTTTCTTATTTTTTGTCACAGACCTTCGCAATGCTTATCTATATATGTCACCTAACTTCGAATTATATGCACACTGGTGTTTATCAAATGATGTTTTTCCTGAAGCACAATATATGTCCATGACCTTGGATTCTGTATCTGGGAACCAATAAATTTCCCTCTGAAACTCTGTAAGCTTGGACATACCTCATTTGTACCAGCATAGAATCTTGAACACAGAGCAACTGACGTTTCCTACAGACATTATAGGTTACCTATCACAAGTGGCACAGAGTGCCTGTGTCGCCTCTTCTGATTCGAGGAGTAGATGTCTGACATATTAATTCATTCTTTCTTTATATTGTTTCCATGTTTGTTTAACCCCTATATATATATATATATATATATATATATATATATATATATATATATATATATATATATATATATATATATATATATATATATATATATATATATATATATATATATATATATATATATATATATTGAAAAAAATAAAAAATTTATTTCAAGTTTGTAGTTGTGAACAAGTTAATAAATTTTTGAAAACATATCTTTATTAATTTAATATAAATAGCCAAATAAATATAATATAATATAATATAGAATAAAGTGGAAAAAAGATATAGCTGTATATTTTTTATAATTTGAAATTTTAGTTCTTATAATTAAGAATTTTATTTTTATTGGATATCTGTCTAGATAGTACTACTATCCGGCTGGATATCCAGATACTAAAAATAAAAAAAAAGAGACCAGATAACTGGATATCCATCCCATCCCATCCCTATTATATTAAAAAGATTTTTGCTATGGTATTTTAAAAACCAATAATTGTCATAAAATAATTAATATTGCAAGCTTACCTTCAATGTAGATTTTATAAGGACATATAATTATCCTTAGATCATTTCATGTCGACTCTCATCCTTCGATTTTGATAACTTTATACATTTGTTGAGCTTTATGAAAAATCTTTTCATGCAAATTTTTAGGTCTTGGATGTCCAAAAGTTTTCGATTTACGGCTATAGGAAATTTTTATAAAAATTGGTCACATGTCTATCCATCCCTTTGACCTGAGCCTTTGATGTATTTACCACACTAGATTCAGTAGCTTTAGATTTAATTAAGTTGTATTTGGTAATTATGGAAAACTGTCTGCTACACTGTCATTTTTATTAAAAAACTCTAGAAATTTGGAATGCATTCATTTCTTAACACTAAGGTGTGTTGGAAGAGTAAATTAAATAAATAGCTGGTATCTTTGACAATGGTTAATATTTTGTTAAACTCATTTTTTTATTGAAAAAATTAAGTAGATGCGTTCAAATTTAAATGTCATTAAAAGTACTTGATAATAGATAGTCAAACTTATTAAATAAAAATCTTTAAGGGTATGTTAATGCGTTCAAAAACTATTATAAAATAGCATTATTAAGCTTGTTGACATTCCATCCATGAATGAGTGGAACAAGCATTTCCTCACAAGGTTTGGGAGGTACAATTTTTCTTCTGTTTCTTGAATTGAAGATACTTCGAAGCTATGCTTATAAAGTAACAGAATAGGTTTGTCTAGTAGAATTTATAGTGAAAGTGTATATTTTTTATTTTAAAAATTTGTATACATTAAGTTTTGATAGATTAGAAGACTTCTGATTAGATAGAGCAAAAATTTTAACCAGATCATTTGGTTCGTGTGGCTTCTACATATCTCTATTTTTCTAATGTTCTAGTCTCCTGCCAAATTTGTGTCCTGAATTACATCACTGCTTTTTCCTTAGTCATTTTTGTCCAAGTTTTCTCGACCTGAAAGGTTTCTGACCAATGAACATTTATTAATGTTTAATAAGAAAATTGTAATATATATATATATATATATATATATATATATATATATATATATATATATATATATATATATATATATATATATATATATATATATATATATATATATATATATATATATATATATATATATTTATTAGGGATGGAGTCATGTATCGATAAATTTTGTAGTATCGTGTATTCAGTTTCAGATTATAAAATTTTTTAAAGCATTGGTATTGGTAAAAAAACGACCGATACCCATACCAAAATCGTGCATGAAAGAAACAATTTCTGTTGAAAGATAATTGTTCATTGACTGAAATTTGCCACATTTTAAGATTGTTTATTATTATTATTATTATTTATCATCATCATTATAGTAGGAATGAATGTCGCATTTGCCCAAGATCTAGTGGGTATAATATATATATATATATATATATATATATATATATATATATATATATATATATATATATATATATATATATATATATATATATATATATATATATATATATATATATATATATATATATATTGGTGGACAAACGTAAGAGCCCTACCAGTTTTAATAAGAGTTAGGAAATACCAGAAACGTGGTCAAATTACAGTCTAACATACTTCTAAACACGGCGTTTCGAAATGTGCAAGTCAAGGAAGTTGGGAAAACAGAAAGAGAGAGTGTTCCAGATTTTACCAGTTGAGTACATGTAAGGTTGCGCATAGCGGTTAAATCTAAGGTCAGAAAGTTGGACATAGAAAGGATGAGACTGTGTAGAAAGGCATATGCACGTGCCGTTCACATTGGAGGAAATATGCGATGAGAGAGTTTAGAAGATAGTATAGAAAGAGTCACTCAACAATTCGACTAGCAGAAAGAAACTGCGAGAATTAGTGAGTCGGAAGAGTTGATAAGAGGAAAAGTCCTATACTCTACCTTTTCTCGGAGAGCTGTATGAGTGAACCACCCCAAATGTATAAGTTATATTCCATACAGGAGTGAACAATACCCCTATAAAGAGCAAGCAACGGGGATGATGTGAAGAAATAACGAAGTATCATCAAAACATCCAAGCTCTTGGAAGCTTTTTTAGAAAAAGAAATAATGTAATTCTTCGAAGATCACAAGAGAAAGAAACACCTAGAATATTAAGTACATACGAAGGTTTGAGTTGTGTGTTTTCGAAGAAGATATCATAGTTTTGTGGAAGGTTGTATCGAGTAGAGAGATGGAGAAACTGAGTTTTTGAGGCATTGAAAATGACCATGTTTTCTCTGCCCCAATTTGAAAAACGAGAAAGATCAGAGGTTAGTTGCCCCAAGGTTACCATTCTACCGTCAATTAACTACCACTGGGAGGGACGTCTTTCAAATTGAAAGGAGTTATGAAGGGTGGAGTCATTAACATAGGTGTGGATAGGTTATGAAAAATTGAATGGTCGTTAAAGAAAAATAGAAAAAGTTGAGGATAGGACAGATCCTTGAGGAACACCACTATTAATAGATTTAAAAGAAGAACGGTGGCCGTCAACAACTGCTATAGAACGACCGAAGTGGAAATCAGAGAGGTTAGATTCCGAAAGAGAAAATTTTAGAAATCAAGGCTTTGTGCAGGACTCTATCGAAAGCTCTCGATGTGTCCAGCACGATAGCAAAACATTTACCGAAACACCAAAGAGTGGGGGACCAAGGATCAGAGAGAAGGGAAAGATCACTAGTAGAGCGTTTTTTACGAAAATCATACTGGCGATCAGAGATACGAGTTTCTAAACCTTCCTGTATTTAGATATTTAGAGGGTTGAGAGGGATCCTCCTTTTTCGACACAGGGTAGATGAGAGCACGTTTCCAGCAAGAAGGGAAGATTGAAGTTGAAAGACAGAGACGAAATATTTTGCCAAGGCAGGATGCAAGCTGCCAACTCTCAAATGATGCTAGGGTGAAGTGTGGAAGAAGTTCATTGTCTGGGTGCCACCCTTCCAAGCATCTTAGAGGCGAATTTATGTTTTCCCTTTTTTATTTTGCTTTGAAAATGTAATGTTCGAGTAAGCACTTGTAAATTTGTGGGATACATGTGAAAAAGGGTAAGGAAATGGATAGATAGCTTTGGATGTTATTACGTCCTCTCCCTATATATATATATATATATATATATATATATATATATATATATATATATATATATATATATATATATATATATATATATATATATATATATATATATATATATATATATATATATATATATATATACCTTTTTTTTTTTTACCTTCTCACCCCCTGACCACCCCTTGTTGAGGCGGCCACACTTCGCTAATGAAGCCTCCCGCCGCAGTCGGTCTCGTCCAGAGATCTTTCAAAGAAGTGATGCCCCAGAAGATTTTGGGGCGACAGTTGGAGGGACAGTCTAAAAGAAAGTGATTTACGGTCTCCGGGGCCCTTTTGCATCTGGTACAAGTGGAAGATGTTGCCTGGTTTAAATTGAAATTGTGTTTGTAATGTTGTAAGTTTGGGTGGTGCCCGCATCTCAATCTTGCTAGTGAGATTTGTAAGTGTCTTGGGAGGTTATTGGAGTCGGTGTTTATTTCGGGAGGGGATTCGTTAAGGATGCTGTTTGGAGGTCTGTTGATCATATATGAATGTGTTAGTTGAGTGTGTATATGTTTGGTTGTTGTGGTATTGGGGGGAGGAGGGGGTATGTGATTTAGGATATGTTTGTAAAAGGCGCCGGTAGACGATGGAGGCTGTGTTAGTCTCTGTGGGGTAGGTTGTAGGAGAGTATTGTGACATGGGTGAGTGGGTAGACGTGTTTTTGCGTAAAATTGGGTGCCTATCATTTTCGAGGTGATTCCTTATAGGTAGTATCTTGGTTTCGTTATGTAGGTGTTGTTGAGGGGTTGTGCGTGTGCAGCCGGTGATGGTGCGAAGGGCTTTATTTTGCGTTATTTGGAGTGTCGTTAAGTTGTGGTCGGAGAGCAGAGGGTGCCAGACAGGGGAGGCGTAGTTAATGGTGGGGCGTATAAATTGCTTGTAGATAGCAATTGAGGTTTGTATGTTGTTGTTTATGTCTGTGTTGGCCACTGTTTTGAGGATGTTGAGTTTTTCTGTTTGCGGCTGAGGTGGTATTTTGGAATGTGTTTGGAGAAAGTGAGGTAAGTGTCAAATGTTAGGCCGAGAATTTTTGGGGTTTTGTTGAGGGGTATGGGGGTGTTGTTTAGTAGGACTTGTGGGTGGGTGTTGGATATGTGTTTGTCTGTTGTTATAAGGGTTATGGAGGATTTGTTTGGGGATGCCGTCATCCTGTTTTCTACTAGCCAAGTTTGGAGTTGTGTTATGTAGTCTTGTGTGAGAGATGTTGCGGTGGTGAGGTTTTTGTGAGTGGTGGTAATAGTTAAGTCGTCGGCGTATGATATTATGCGGGTGAAAGTTGTTTGGGGTTGAGGGAGGTCTGCTGTGTACAGGTTGAATAGAGTGGGGGAGAGTATGGCTCCTTGCGGAACTCCGTTTCTTAAGTTGATGGTACGTGATTTATGGCCGTTTTGTTGTATTTGGGCGGTTCTTCCTGATAGGAAGTTGGTTAGCCATTTCTTAGTGTTTGTTGGGATGTTGGATTGGAGGATTTTATGGATAAGATTATGTTTCGGGACAGTATCGAAGGCTTTGTTTATGTCAATTGCTATTAGTATAGTTTTGTGATAAGGTGTATGGTTTAGTCCGTTTATTATAGGTTGGATGACGTTGGTAAGAGCAGTGGTGGTGGAGTGGTTGGGTTTGAACCCGTGTTGGAAGTTTTGTTGTGGGATGAATTGGAGGATAGAATTTAGGATTAGTTTTTCAAGAAGTTTTGAGATGG
>SEYY01014717.1:0-5000 GCA_009176605.1 Armadillidium nasatum | reverse complement strand
GTGATTTTAATCACAACAGCAAGTAAAAGGGAAATTTAAAATATATTATAGTTTTGAAACATCCGAAGCAAATGGCAACTGCTGAGAATCTTTCCTAGATAGAGTCTGGTTGTCAAGATGAAAATAAAATCTATTATTATCAAGAATCTTAAAACTGAATCTAATTTCATGTGAAGAGAGGAATAAATGATAAAATATATAGTTTCTATGTGTCTTTGAGTGAAATTTAAATAGAAAATGGATAGTGCTATATATATATATATATATATATATATATATATATATATATATATATATATATATATATATTATATATATATATATATATATATATATATATATATATATATATATATATATATATATATATATATATAATAATATATTATATATATATATATATATATATATATATTTATATATATATATATATATATATATATAATATATATATATATATAATAGGGATGGAGCGAAGATCCAAAATTTTACCGATACCGATATCGATTACGATATCGATACCTTAAAATTCCGTAGCGAACCCGATACCCGATAAAAAATATGCAGTACTTGCCGATTTATACCGATAAAAATTCGGATATTTACTCCAAAAAATTTTTGGCCAATACCGATACCGATAGGAAATTTCAGGATACCGATACCGGTACCGGTATCGGAAAATATGCCGATACTTGCCGATACCGATACCGATACCGATGTTCACTCCATCCCTATATATATATATATATATATATATATATATATATATATATATATATATATATATATATATATATATATATATATATATATATATATATATATATATATATATTTCGGTTAGATAAAGCAAGATAAAGTTAATTTGTTCAACATAAAATTATGAAAACAATTACAAAACTTGATGAAAACAACTAAAAAAATGACGTTGTGTTGTAACGACTTTTGCGTGATAGAATGGTGAAAGTGGAGATGAGATAAAGATTGTTTATGTAACTGAAAAATAAAAGATATTCAGATGCTTTAGGAAGTAGGGAGACGGTGCTCTCCACATGAAGTCTGTAGAATAATAACTATATATTGGAGCTTAGTGAAAGATCTTTTCAAGAAGGTTTTTCCAAAATGTTGACCCAAAGAAAGACCTTTTTGCCACGCCCTCAATTTTTAAACATTTGATTTCTTCGAAGAGGAAATAAAAGCTGGAAGAAAATATCTCTCTCTCTCTCTCTCTCTCTCTCTCTCTCTCTCTCTCTCTCTCTCTCTCTCTCTCTCTCTCTCTCTCTCTAACCCGAAAGGTCTGCTTATCATGATTGAAAAGGGGAAATAGAGAATTAAGAGTGCCGTAAACTGTACCTGCAATAACATTAATTTCTTCATTAGTAAACCGAGCTGGCACTTCACACACACACACACATACTCACTCTCACTCTCTCTCTCTCTCTCTCTCTCTCTCTCTCTCTCTCTCTCTATATATATATATATATATATATATATATATATATATATATATATATATATATATATATATATATATATATATATATATATATATATATATATATATATATATATATATATATATATATATATATATATATATATATATATATATATATATATATATATATATATATATTATATATATTGAAGATGTGAAACAGTATTAAAAGATTGAAATAAAATCCTTTTAAAAGCATTGAAGTTTATATTCTAATCCCCTCTTGACACAAAACAAATATAAAATTAAATAAAAAAAAACTGCGTAAAAGAAATGGGAAAAGTTATTTCAAATTCAAGCTTATACATTAATGGCATTGATGTTATTAATACCTTGACGTGAGAGAAAAATAAGGATATATATATATATATATATATATATATATATATATATATATATATATATATATATATATATATATATATATATATATATATATATATATATATATATATATATATATAGGATGTAAAGGTCAACTCCACGTTCTCGTCTTGCACTCTTGGTTCTTTCTGCTAACGGAGCTAGGGCAGGAGAGGACTAGCAAGCAGCTACCCGAAAAAAATTACTGTTTTGCATAAATCAAGGACTAGTCTCAGAATCGTACAGATCTTTTGTAAACAGACCAAGGAAAATATTTTGGAAAAGAAATTTTAAAAACTTTTAAAAATTTCAGATGTACAACTCAATATTGCGACATATAATGGAAGGAAAGAGGAGATTGTGGACATAAGGTAGAAGAAGATAGATGTTATAGGATTAGCGGAGGTGAGGATGAGAGGAAAAGAGACTGGTAGAGATCTATAAGGAGGTTATGTGTTGAAATATAAAAACGTGGAGGAAGAAATTAGTAGGCATGGAGTATGTTTCATTCTGGGACCGACCTCGGTTGTCGCCGTTTGTATTCAGTACAGAGTGATTTCATGAGAGAATGATCGTGTGCACCCTTAAAGTGAAGGAAATATGCTTCCATCTATATGAAGCGTGTGTTCTTTAACAAGGTCGTGAGGAGGAAGAAAAGAGACTGCTTATAGAAATGTTGGAGGAGAAGTTACAGGCTGGGAGAAGGGGAAATGATGTATTTATTGCTGACGGAAGATTTTAATGCTAGAGTGAGAAGGGGAAGAGTTGAGATTGAAAAGATGTTGGGACCGTATGGAGAGGAGATAAGAAATACTGGGAGAGAGGTTCTGCTGGACTTCAATTCGAGAAAAGGCATGAAGATCATGAATGGTTTTTTACCAGCATATAGATTCTCATAGATTTACGAGATACAGATTTAATAAAAATACGGGAAGTTTTAATCAGAGATTGATTATATCATCTCATCGAGTAGAAGAATTGAAAGAAATGTGAAAGTAATACCGGGATCATAGCATGCTAGTCGCGGCTGAGAATAAAGGTTGAAAGGCTGTAGATGAAGGAGAAAAAGAATGCAATCCAGAAGAGACATTGAAAGAGCAAAACAAAAAGCAAGAATATATGGATAAAATAAGTGAAAAAGTGGAACAATTAATGAGAGCAGAAAGTATGGAAGAGATAAAGAATGTTGTGATCAGAGCAGCACAGAAAACTCTTGGTAGAAGATGGAGAACAAGGAAAAGACATACACCATGGTGGGGTGAGGAGGTGAGGAGAGTGATTAAACAGAAGACGTTAATGATGAGAAGATGGTTGAGGGATAGAGCAATACAGTCGATAGCCTTATATCTGGAAGCGAGAAATAAGGCAGAGAGAGTAAAGAGAAGGGCCAAAGTAGAAGCACCTCGGAGGATTGCTGAGGAGATGGCAGAAGGCGTGAGAGGCGAGAAGTAGAAGGTTTATAGACTAGCAAAAACATAGAGAGGATCAAAAACAAGAGCATGTAAAATAAAGAATAAGCAAGGTGAAACTCTTATAAGACCAGAAGATATAAACAAGAGATGGACAGAGTATTTTAATGAATTGCTAACGTAGATTGAACAGAGTGGAGGAGAGAGAGGCGGCAGTAGGGGAGCAGTATGAGGAGAAGGAGGACATTTACAAGGTTTGGAAAATTCTTTGAAGATAATGAAAAACAATAAATCTTGCCTGGTTGAAGAATGGTATACCCATAGAACTAATAAAAAAGAGGAAGGAGAAGGATTGAAAGACGAAGTCCTGAAGTTTTTTAACAAATGTTGAAGGGATAGTTAGGGTACCAAAAGGTTAGGGGGAAAACAATAATAATACCTATATAAAAAGGCAAAGGAGATATGGAAGACTGTAAAAATTATAGAGGAATATCCTAAATGAACCCCTTAGAGTAGGCCTATGAGATATATATATTATATATATATATATATATATATATATATATATATATATATATATATATATATATATATATATATATATATATATATATATATATATATATATATATATATATATATATATATATATATATATATATATATATATATATATATATATATATATATATATATATATATATATATATATATATATATATATATATATATATATATATATATATATATATATATATTATATATATATATATATATATATATATATATATATATTATATATATATATATATATATATATATATATATATATATATATATATATATATATATATAATATATATATATATATATATATATATATATATATATATATATATATATATATATATATATATATATATATATATATATATATATATATATATATATATATATATATATATATATATATATATATATATATATATATATATATATATATATATATATATATATATATATATATATATATATATATATATATATATATATATATATATATATATATATATATATATATAATATATATATATATATATATATATATATATATATATATATATATATATATATATATATATATATATATATATATATATATATATATATATATATATATATATATATATATATATTATATATATATATATATATATATATATATATATATATATATATAACTATATATATATATATATATATATATATATAATATATATATATATATATATATATATATATATATATATATATATATATAATATATATATATATATATATATATATATATATATATATATATATATATATATATATATAATATATATATATATATATATAATTATAATATATATATATATATCTAATATAGTGATGGTCGGATGTCATCTTTTTAATTGGAGGAATGCGGATGCCATATGCGGATGCGGATGCGGATGTTGAATTTTCGAAAAAAAGAAAAAATTGAGGATGCGGAGCGCACATTTTTCGAATTTGTTCAAACGAAAATGCGCAAATTTGCGCCTTGGGATGCGGATGCGATATATTAATTATCTATAGTATATATATATATATATATATATATATATATATATATATATATATATATATATATATATATATATATATATATTATTTAATATATATATATATATATTATATATATATAT
>SEYY01014714.1:0-14669 GCA_009176605.1 Armadillidium nasatum | reverse complement strand
CTAAGCTTTCTATAAAAACATATTACTTCTCCTGCAGACAACCCTGATGAGGTGCATATATATGAAATAGATGGAATTTTCTGTTCCCAAATTTCATCTTGCCTACCATCAGTTTCACTAACCAAATGAACATCTTGAATAAAAGGTGGCATTTAGTTACTACTATCATAGCGACTTCGTATCTACAACCTCCTCCTAACGTCTTGAAATAAACTAGGACGTAACATCCTTCAAGATCTCTCTCTCTCTCTCTCAATCTCTCTCTACCTCGCTCTCCCCCTCTTTTTCTTTCTCTCTCCTTCTCTTCCTGCGATTCTCGTCTAAGACAGACTCATAACGTCTATCTTCCTCTCCTTCTCCTCCTCTTTATCGAAATAAGTTACGATATTCAAGCTACTGCATCTTTTTATTTGAGTAGTCGAGTTCAGGTTCCGTGGTTCCGTTTTCGGTTAAAGATTCGTCTACTTTGGGCCTGTCCGTTTCCCGAGGCAATAATTTGAGACTTCTAAGAGAAAGCATTTTTTTTTAACCTACTGAATTGCTAGGCCTTTCATGGAACCCTCCTCCTTTATCCGGACTTGGGATCGGCATAGGATACCAGATATTCCACACGGTTGAGTTATGTACTCGTATATGGCTGTTATATATATATATAATATAATATATATATATAATAATATATATATATATTATATTTATTATATATAATATTATATATATATATATATATATATATATATATATATATATATATATATATATATATATATATATATATATATATATATATATATATATATTATATATATATATTATATAATATATATATATAATATATATATATTTGGGGAATTGGTTGTGTAATTACCTCAAGATATTTTTCTGATCCATAATTATTACACATACTTTATAATATATATTAGTAATATATATTATATATATATATATATATATATATATATATAATATATATAATATATAATTTTTTTTTTTTTTTTTTTTTTTTTTTTTTTTTTTTTTTTTTATTTTTTTTTTTTTTGTTTTTTGTATTTATATATATATATATATTATATATATATATATATATATATATAATATATTAATAATATTAATATGTGTGTTGTGTGTGTGTGTGTGTGTGTGTATGTGTGTGTTAAGAGCGTGTAATTTGTTTGTGAATGCGTAATTTTTATACCATTCATTTATAAATGGCACTGGTATGACAACCTCCGAATTGGAGATGAACCTTCTGAACAAACGCACAAACAAAGACAATTCAATTCATATTAATAATGCAAGTCTCTCTGTCCAAAGGTCATACATAATTACGTCAAAAAACTACAAAAGAATGGACGAGATATTCCAATGAAAAAAAAAAAGAAGATACAATGTTGAGAAACAACTAGACAAAGATTCCCCTTAAAGGGATAAATAACATGGAATGTGTGTGTGTGTTTGTGTGTGTGTGTTTGTGTGTGCGCGTGCTACTTCCTTCTTATGTAACAGATATCTATAGTATGCAAATGTATTTTTTTTCGTCTGTGCACAGAGATTTGGGGAAGTTTTCCTCTGCTTCTTGGATTGCCTTGAGCACCTATATAATATATATATATATATATATATAATATATATATATATATATATATAATATATATAATATATATATATATATATATATTTTGGATAGTTGTTGAAGATATAGTTTGTTGTTCCCACCAGATGATCAAAGATGTGTCGATTAAATCTGACTCCGTGCCAAGCTTCGTTGACGGCACGTACCGTAAATAGCAGTTGCTTCAGCACTAAGTTTTTTCGCTGATTGAAACTCACCTATTTCGGGGATACCTCGAACCTTTTCACCGTCTAAAGCAGCATTTCCTTTTACGTTATAAGGCAAGCTGTACGCTGCACTGTCAACGTTTCAGTGAAGGAGTGAATCAGAGCCCGAACCAATCGTCGTTCCTTTATCTATTTAAAATTTACCTTCGATATTAAAAAAATATTTTAGGTAGATATGAAACAACGTTAGAGGTTGTATGGTTTGGTTATTGATAGAGCAATTACACTTTAATATGTTTACAGGTTTCGTTGCAATTCAAACATATTGAACTTACAAATATATAATGGGTAACTTAAATAAATATTATTATTATTACAAGAATAAAAAAAATTATAATTAAAATAGATGTACCATTATATAAACATTTACTTTTAAACAAAATTTGAAGGAAACTATTTTATATTCACTTAGCAACTTTCTTTGTTTTACTTATTTATTTATTATTTGAGCATTATATACACTTCGCACCCAAAAGAGGAGCTACTGTATTTTAAAACGAATTTTTTATATCAGTAATTCCATCTGGAAGTTGAATCCTGTGGCATTGATCCATTCGTTGAAGAACTTTAAAATGGTCAAAAAAAGGTGCTTCTTGTTCGAATGGGATCGACTTGAAGAAAGATATGAGAATGAAAATTGATGATTTCTTCATTGGTTGACTGAAAACGAAGAAGGTAAATTGATGTCATCAACTATTACGAGGATGTTCGTTGAAAAAGGCATATGCCATGATGTTATCTTCTCTAATGAAATTCATCTAAGAGATGTATGAATTGTTGGATGATAATTACTTCGGTGAGAGAATGTTGATCATTTTTTGATGCGAGTATACAGTGGTAGTGGTTTGTAGTGCCCAATTTGTATTTACGTGCCACTATATGTGAGTGATTCTTCATTCTTCCAAAGTTATCCATTTACATATAGTAGTAGTGGTGTGAAGTCCTCCATCGTTGTGATATACTACCATATCCTAATGGTGATTCATTCTTCAGGATATTAGTCCATTTATAGTAGCAGTGGTATGCGCATCCCAATTATTCGTAGACGAACCACTATAAATGGACAAGTATTACTCCATTTCTAACAGAAGAGTGTAAAGAATAAAATGCAAGTTAGCGTTGTTGTTCATCACTCTTTGCTTGATTCTTGCAGTAAAATGCAAAGTCGAGGGATTTGCAATTTGTGCAAAGAATTACAGTCCGATCTTCTAACATCTGTTTAAAATATAGAAGTAAAAGATGCTAGAAGTTCTCGGTCGAATGCTGAGTATTGTTTTTGTTTGTTTGTTCAGACATCTGAGAAATCTATCGTCATGGGTTGTCCATTATTCTTTGGTGGAAAGCTGCTCCTATAGAAGTTTGACTGTTATTTGTATATATATATATATATATATATATATATATATAATATATATATATAAATAAATATATATATATATATATATATATATATATATATATTATGTTGATTGCATTTTGAATAAAGAAATGAAGAGTTATAGTGTAGAGAAGTTGGTTTTTAATTGAAAGCTAAAAACGAAAACCTCGATTTCTTCTGCTGGTTCAGTTTTTGAAATCATTTTTAGTAAAAGATGTTCGAAGCCAGGGGTCATCATTTATCTGTTTTTTTCTGCTTCTGAAGCCATTCTGGAAGAAGTTGGTGTTCGAAATCAGAGTCACCAATTATCTAGTGGATGGTTGTTGCACTCCGGGGTCACCAATTATCTGGTGAGTCGTTGCTGAAGATATAATTGGTTGCCCCCACCACATTATGTAGTTGATCGTAGATATGTTGATGGAACTTGACTCCGTGCCCAGCTTCTATGACGGCACGATCCTTAATAGCAGTTACTTCAACATTAAGCGTTTTCGCTGTTTGAAGTTCACTTATTTCCGGCTACTTCGGACAACCTTTATACAGTCTAAAGCAGCTTCTCCTTCTACGTTATAGGGAAAGTTGTATGCTGCGCTGCCATCGTTTCAGTAAAGGAATGAACCAGAGCCCGAATCCATCGTAAAAACATAAAAATTTTCCTTGGATATTAAAAATATTTTAGATGGTAATGAAACAGCGTTAGAGGTTGTATGGTTTAGTTATTGATAAAACAATTACACCACTTTGATAGGTTTACAGGTTTCGTTGCAATTTCTACGTAGTGAACTCACAAATCTATTATGGACAACTTAAATTAATATTATTGCAAAAACATTTTATAATTAAAATGTACCATTATATATACATTTTCTTTTAAACAAAATTTGAAGAAAATTATTTTATACTCACTTCCACTTTATTTTATTTTATTTTTTACTTATTTTTGTTATATATATATATATATATATATATATATATATAATATTATATATATATATATATATATATATATATATATATATATATATATATATATATATATATATATATATATATATATAATATATATGATGGATCGGATGTTATATTTCTCATTTGCGGATTCGGATCCTGATGCAGGTTTTGGTGAAGTGCGGATGCGGATGCGGAAATTAAATTTTCGTCAAATGCAGATGCGGATGTTAAATTTTCGAAAGTGCGCATGTGGATGTGGATGTTGAATTTTCGAAAGTGCGGATACGAATGCGAATGCCTATGCCATCACTGCAAAATATATATATATTATATATATATATATATATATATATATATAATATATATATATATATATATATATAGTAGATATTATCCTTACCTTAATCTAAATAGAAAGGTTAAAACCAATACAAAAGGTTTTCGGATACCCATTCAATGCACTTTGAACGTTTTATACCGTATCTCCGCTTCCATCCCTTATAAGACGAAAAGCCCTAGACTCTACCTTTTTGAGAAGAGCTATATGTGTGGAACCACCCCAAACGTATGAGGCGTACTCCATACAAGGGCGAACAGCACCCCTATAAAAAGTAAGCAACTGCAATGATGTGAAGAAATTCTGAAGGCGTCTCAGAACAAATAACCTCTTAAAAGCTTGTTTAGGAAGAGAAGTAATGTGATCTTTCCAGAAAGATCACGAGAAAAAAAACATCAAGAATATTAAGAACAGGTGAAGGTTTGAGTTGTGTGTTTTCGAGGAAGATATCATAATTGTGTGGAAGACTGTGTCGAGTTGAGAGATGGAGGAATTGAGTTTTGGTGGCATTGAAAACGACCACGTTTTTCTGCCCTAATTTTAAATGAGAGATAGATCAGAGGTCACTTGCTCCAAGGCTACCGTCCTTGCGTCTATTAACTGTTGGGGAGGGCGCCTTTCAATTGAAAAGAGTAATGAAGGGGGGTTATCGCATAGGAGTGGATAGGAGATGAAGTAACAGAGAGAAGGTCATTAATGAAAAGTAGAAAAAGTGTTGGGGATAGAACAAATCCTTGAGGAACAACCACTATAATAGATTTAAAGGATGAACGGTGCCGTCTACAAAAGGAATGAAAAGAAAGGAAATCAGAAAAGAGAAAAGAAAAATCCGAAAAGAAGGGCCAATCAAAAGGCAGCTCCGATATTTCAGCGAGACAGCAAAAATTCACGAAACCGAAGAGCGGAAAAAGAGTCAGAAAGGAAAGATCACCCAAACTTTACAAGCATATTGGGCAGAGATCAGAGATAAATTGAAGAATTGAGATTTTTAAGATAGATTCCTTTTAAAGAAACAATTTAAATAAAATATTAGCTAATGACATAGATTAAATATTTTACATATATATATATTAATATATATATATATATATTATATATATATATATATATATATATATATATATATATATATATATATATATATATATATATATATATATATATATATATATATATATATATAATATATATATATATATATATATATATATATATATATATATATATATATATATATATATATATATAATATATAAAATGATAGTAATTTCGGATATGCGATCTTTCGCAATGCGGATGATGTTAATTTTGATGAGGATGCTCCACGGATGCAGATGCCCTCACTAATATATATAATATATATATATATATATATATATATATATATATATATATATATATATATATATATATATATATATATATATATATATATATATATATATATATATATATATATATATATATATATATATTATATATATATATATATATATATATATATATATATATATATATATATATATATATATATTATATTATATATATATAATACTTATCAGTATCAACATTGGCATATCACCAGCTGTTCCAAAATAAAAGAACAAAATACCGTTGTTTTTTTAATCATCACCAATGGGAGTAAATTTTTTTTTTTTACAAGTTTACTATTGGTGTGTTCCACCAAATCTGGAGCGACATCAAGCTTACAGTAAGCTGCAGTGAAAATTTTTAAGAGAATCTTGATTTTTGTGGAACACTTCGCAGTATCAAATTTCAGCTGATCTATATAAACGAACTATATATATATATATATATATATATATATATATATATATATATATATATATATATATATATATATATATATATATATATATATATATATATATATATATATATATATATATATATATATATTATATATATAATTTATTATATAATAATTAACCATTATTAACGTTAAGCAATTAAAAGATTTTTGTAATCAATATAAGAGAGGTAAGATATTGAAATTAAAATAATTTTGAAAGTGGTAATTTGTTTCATTTAAAATTAAATTTTGTTTATTTAATTGAAAATGTTAAAAAATAATTAATTTAATTTAAATCTATTTTAGTTGGAATATTTACGAAAGGTATTTATTCTAAAAGCAAACCTTAGCCGAAATCCTCCAAATGACGTGATTGCTTCAGTGAAAATTAACGAAAGAAATTTCTATCTTCAATTTTCGCTGCAGCAGAAGGATTCATGGAACGCTTCGTTTAAAGAATCTTGAAGATCTTTAAAAAGAATCTTGACCATGGAACATACATAGTATGTCTTTTTATACCGTTCATTCATTTAAAATATTAAGTTTTGTGTTTTGTAAGTGCACCAAAAATTATAATTTTTTTTTTTTGTATTCCTTTATTTTTTTTATTTATTTATTTTTTTTTTAATAAGATTCTGAAGGAAAATATTTTTGAGTACGAAACAATTTAATTTTTTTTTTCCTTCAAATATTTACAAAAATCTTTGTTACTCGAAAACTTTTGAACAACTTTTTTCCTGTTTCAAAAAATTGCGTTTTCAAACTTTTCCAATTTCTCTTTTCTTACTTTGTTCAATTTATCGTCAGGTATTATTAAGTATATATATATATATATATATATATATATAATATATATATATATATATATATATATATATATATATATATATATATATATATATATATATATATATATTATATATATATATATATATATATATATATATATATATATATATATATATAATATATATATATATATATATATATATATATATATATATATATATATATATATATATATATATTCAAAGTCTGCTATATCTCTCTCAGACTAATTTCATAATAGAAAACAGTAATGTCTGCTATGGGACTCGAACCAACTACCTTTAAGATGGTAAGTCGTACGCGTTACCACTAAGCCATGGTAGTTCAAATGGAAATATCGATGATAGGGCTCAAGAACAACTTATCATGCAGGCCATCCCAAAGGATTCCCCCGATCGCAACTCAGGCAAAGGGCAACGAGGTCAAAGGTTGAATCTCTCACTCTCAAGGTTTAAAGTCTGCTGTAACTCTCATACCCAACTGTCTGTGGGTGGAGGATTCGACCTTTGACCTCCTTGCCCTCTGCCTGAGTTGCGGACTGGGGAGTCCTTTGGGATGGTCTGCATGACAAGTTGTTCATCTTCCTTCTCATCGAGATTTCCTTTTGAACCGCCATGGCTTAGTGGTAACGCGTACGACTTACCATCTTATAGGTCGTTGATTCGAGTCCTATAGCGGACATTATTTTTTTCTATATGAAATTAGTCTGTGAGAGTTATAGCAAACTTTAGACTTTGAATATAACTGTCTGTGGGTGGGAGATTCGACCTTTGACTTCGTTGGGAGTCCTTTGGGATGACCTGCATGACAAGTTGTTTATGAGAACTCTCATCGAGATTTCCTTTTGAACCGCCATTGCTTACTGATAACGGGTAAGACTTAACATCTTAATTAAAGGTCGTTGGTTCTAGCCCTATAGCAGACTAATATATATAATATATATTATATATATATATATATATATATATATATATATATATATATATATATATATATATATATATATATATATATATATATATATATATATATATATATATATATATATATATATATTATATATATATATATATATATATATATATATATATATATATATATAAATATATATATATATATATATATATATATATATATATATATATATATATATATATATATATATATATATATATATATATATATATATATATATATATATATATATATATATATATATATATATATATATATATATATATATATATATATATATATACTTCCATATTCTCTCAGGAGGTTTTTTCACCCTGTCAGTGAGGCTGGTATCTTATTCCAGTTAACTTTAAAACTAAGGTGACCATATTTTTCTGACCAAAAATCGGGACGCTTCTGAAGATTGACCCCCCCACCCCCCAAATACCCCGCTCATAAGGGTTTTAAAGGGATGTATAAAGAAGGGTGATTTTTAATATAAAGAGGAAATACGATTGTTTTCAAAAACAAATCATATGGTTCATTAGTTAAGGACATACTGAAAAAATAAAAAAAAAAAAAAAAAAAAAAAAAAAAAATTTTTTTGCTATCTAATTTAAACAAAAGTTGGATAAAATACTAATATCCGTCCCGATTTACCCTCTAAAAAAAATCTAGACGGATTTTCACGTTATTCAAAACTTTTTACTAGTGCTCTAAAGAAGATTAGGTTTCTCGTCTCATTGATTTTTAGTGTCAGTCCTCGAGCTCTATACTCCAAGGGAGAGTTTTTACCCTGTCAGTGGGCCCTGTATCTACTTCCAGCTAACTTCTAAATTCTACTTAAATTCTACATATAATCGAGGTTTTCAGCTCACTAAAATCCGATACCAATCCTTAAGTTCACGCATGCAAAAAGTATTTATAATCCAGCTTACGGTTCGCTAGGCCTGTTTAAAATGGACTTTTGTAGACATCATGTATTTGTTCGTAATTATATGCTGTGAATGCGGATGACTCGAGGCTGCAAAATTCCTTTTATCAAAATTCAAGCAAATTAGGCTTTATTTTAACGAAGTATTAATTTTACCCAAATAGTATTTGATCTCTTCCAAACATTTTTCTCTTCACATTTAATTTTGTAGGTAATAATTTTTTTTATTTTCAAATTTAATTTTAAGCTTTAAAAATACTGAATGCAATTTTTTATTTATTTATTTTTTTTTTTTTGTTTTTAGATCAAACAGAAGCAATTATGAGTTTAATTTTCTTTAAAAAAATTTTCGTGGAAAACTTGGCAACTCTGTCAGTCTCCTTAGTTTTTTTTCCTATTTCATTCCTAATCTTTTTCTTCTCATTTCTTCGGTTCTTCTCCCGTTGCTCTTCATCTTTTCTTTAGTGCGTAAAATAAATGTCAGATGCCTTCCGTGTGTGTGTGTTAGTCAATGCAATCTTCAATTCTTTTTTTTTTTTTTGTACTTTTCATTATGATGACAATTGTATCCTTTATTACTTTTATTGTTCTGAAAAGAGGAGCCACTCAGCATCAAAATGTTAATGGTTAGGAAGGCAGCTTTGAAACACTGAACTTTGATATTTCTCTTATTTCTACTTTGGATAGAGGGAAAAAAATTATTGTTTTCATTCCCTCAAAATGTCAGTTTTTTTCATCAGTCAACTCGATATAATATTTCGTACAAACTATAAATATCTTCGAAAACCCACGACTGTCCTTAATATTCTTTGTGTTTCCGTTTCATGTTTTTTATTTTTTAACAGATTAAATGTTTTGAAGTTTCTTCGCAATTCTATTATATCAACCAGTTACTTCTTCTGTATTGGGGTGTAGTTCGTCCTCGTATGGAGTACGCATAGCATATCCAGGGATAATTCCAAACATACTGTTCTGGAAAAAGTGAAATCTAGCCTCTTCTCCAATATCAATTCTCTCAGTCTTACTAACTCTCTCTAATCTCTTTCCTGCTATCGAACTACTGAATCACTCTCCTTATATTATCGCTAATATAACAGTTTTTGCTCTATCAACCTTCCAAATCAAATACATACCTATTTCCGAGAAGAGTCTATCCGAACAATCTCATTCTTTTATGTTCAACTCTCTTGTCCTCAAACTTAACTTCTATGTTTCCTTTTACAGGTACTTGTAAGGTCTGGAAAATATTTTTCTTCTTTTTTTTTATTATTTTCTAAAAGTTTGACTCAGCATTTGAATGCCCGATACTGCAACAGACTTTCTTCGAATGAGCTCATATCCTTTTCCAACAAGAGGCGAATATATTAATTATATATATATATATATATATATATATATATATATATATATATATATATATATATATATATATATATATATATATATATATATATATATATATATATATATATATATATATATATATATATATATATATATATATATATATAATTAACGTCAACGTTTAAAGTTTGCTATAGGGGAATCGAACACGCCCATAACACAAAAGCATAGAATTTTACCTCTACGCTTTAAACCTTGACGTTTAATGAAAAAATTTAGTCTGTGAGAGTGTTAGCAGACTGTAATAACATTACTATATATATATATATATATATATATATATATATATATATATATATATATATATATATATATTAATATATATATATATATATTATATATATATATATATAAATATATATATATATATTGAATGATTGTGGTATAATTTGTAGCTTTGTTATTTATTAATAAAGCATAATGAAATTTATAAATGTATTTAGTTATTTTTAGGGCATTGATTAAAAGAAAATTTCACGACTCATAAAACAATTCGACTGTTTTATTTTTTATTTTTTTTTATATATATATTTTTTTTAGACCATTAAAGGAGCGTGTAAATAAGCTACATTAAACGTACTTTACTTCTAAATTAAAAATAAAAACTCTTTAATTGAAAAGGTTCTATATATGTAATTAACCTTTAAATATGACTAATGAGTTTTAAAATTGTTAAAATTTTAAAACATTTTAAAATTAAACTTCCTGTAAATCAAAATTTAAATTGTTGTTTACTAATGAAAAAAAAAATAGTTTATTTATTTGTTAGTTTTTTTTTTTTTTCCCTTAAAATCAAATACAGAATCTTCTTATTACATCATTCAGTAATATAAACATAGAAGTGGAGCGTCTGGCTTTCTATTTACATAAGAAGGTATCGGTAGATTTCCCACATGTATAACTAGACTGAAAAGTTTTCGTTTAAAAGATATTATAACAGCTGTAGAAATTTAGTGATATTTTTTGTAGTTTTTTTTTTCCTTTTTTTTTTTGTTATCACCGTCACTCACGGGCAGAGCCCTATTCGAGGAGTGTGGTTCTTAGCCAGGGATATTGAATTATGAGTTACATATCCTGTATGTTATATATATATATATATATATATATATATATATATATATATATATATATATATATATATATATATATATATATATATATATATATATATATATTATATATATATATATATAGTATATACTAATCAGAATGTTGTAACAGTTAAAGATTAAGATTTAGATTTTAAGAGTTTATTGAAAATTTCATGTTAATATAATTTCACAAAATATAATACAGTGAATTTAGTACCGGGCAACAAATTATATAAATCCAGTAACGCTGATAATCTTTCCTAACTCGGACCTAACCTTACCTAACGAAATATAACCCAACCCATTCTTATTTACTGTATCCATCTTAACCTAACCTAAGCTAGCTGACATAGACATGAGAAAAAAATATCTCTGAAAGTACTTCTGTGTTCGTTTTCGTATTTGATGTATTATGAAATCTAGAGCTTATTTTCAGACAATTTTCACAGTAAAATGGAAAAAAGTTAAAAAATAAATAAATAAATAAATAAATAAATAAAAATAAAAAAATAAAACCAGTCTAACTTTTCAATGTGGACTATCAATCTGAATATTTTGTTCTTATTTTATTTTTTATTTATTTTTTTGTAGCTTTTGCAACTGTTTTGAAAAGTAATTGTATTTCACTTAATTAACTAAAAAAAAATAAAAATAAAAATCACACGTATAACGACACTTCTAAACCAAATACCTGCCCAATGTGATTTTTATCGTACAACTGGTATATATATATATATATATATATATATATATATATATATATATATATATATATATATATATATATATATATATATATATATATATATTATATATATATATATATATATATATATATATATATATATATTATTTTTTTTTTTTTTTTTTTGTCATTTATTTTGTAACCTGTTATTAATTATTCTTTTGATCTTGTTACAGATAATACTGATAATGGATTTTGTTATTAATCCGAAACGTCTAGTTACTTATAAATAATTATTAAAACATGATTTCTTTGCATTATTTGCATTATGTTGCTTCCTACGCTGTTGGCATTATGCTTTATAATATATATATATATATATATATATATATATATATATATATATATATATATATATATATATATATATATATATATATATATATATATATATATATATATATATATATATAGTTGTTATTTCAAAAACGGTAAATCTGTTTAGGCATTTCCTGCAACTGTTAAAAGAAAAAGATTGAAATATGATGGACAGTTTGGACACTAATCTGATAATTAAAATTATTTAATTTGAAGAAATAAATCATAATTATTTGAAAATAAAAATTGAATTAATAAAATATTCCATAATTAAAACACATTCACATACT
Source organism: Armadillidium nasatum (assembly GCA_009176605.1). NCBI lineage: Eukaryota > Metazoa > Arthropoda > Malacostraca > Isopoda > Armadillidiidae > Armadillidium > Armadillidium nasatum. The sequence goes on along the minus strand of SEYY01014714.1, from coordinate 1,787 downwards.
CACTTAAGTGCATGCACGCGCGCGCGCACGCACACACACACACATACATATATATATATATATATATATATATATATATATATATATATATATATATATATATATATATTATATATATATATATATATATATATATATATATATATATATATATTATATATATATATATATATATATATATATATATATATATATATAATATATAATATATATATATAATATATATAGGAAAAGGTTAAGAAGTTGTCTGACCTTCGAAATTTGAAAATATCGATATATGGAAACATCGATATATCAATGCAAATTTTTTTGACATTTGTATTATTATTATTTAGCTTTCTTTTCATTTATGCCTATTATTATTATTATTATTATTATTATTATTATTATTATTATTATTATTTAGGTTTCTAGTGACTTAGTTCGACTTTTCAAAACTTAAACTACCGAAGTTGCTGTGTGATACAGGCTTAACTGATAGATGAAAATTTCAAAATATCGACATAAAAATATCAAAAACAAGGTCAAACAAACTTCTTAATCTAAGCCATATATATTATTATATATATATATAATAATATATATATATATATATATATATATATATATATATATATATATATATATATATATATATATATATATATATATATATATATATATATATTTAAGATTTGGCTGTCGTCAGGGGTTGACGTACTTAAGAACAGATGGGAAAGGAAAAGAAAGAATCATCAGATGTAACACTGAGAAGAGAAGAGAAGAAAAAAGAAGAATAGAGTTTGCATTAGGAGACAGTGTTGGACCATGCTGTGAGATTCAAAAGCAATGGCGACAGGACTAGCAACCCGGCCTTATTATTTATCGCTTACTGCTTGCAACAACTCTAGGACCAGTATGGGAAACCACAGCTCCGAGAAGCATGATCTTCTGGACATCTTTTTGAAAGAGTGTTCAGAGGTTAGATGGTGAAGGTGCTAGTCCGACTGAAAGGGTGAAAACCTTACCTGGGAGTTTAAGTAAAACTCAAAGACTGGCACTGAAACCATCGAGCTGAAAAACATGATCTTTTGGAGCACTCTAGGAGAGGTACTTTAAAGAGCAGTGGCTACGTATGCTGGTACCACTAACAGGGTAAAACCCTTTCCAGGGAAATATAATATATATATATATATATATATATATATATATATATATATATATATATATATATATTATATATATATATATATATATATATATATATATATATATATATATATATATATATATATATATATATGTTTAGGTTAAGAAGCTTTCTGACCTTATATATCGATTTTTTTATATCGATATTTGGAAATTTCGATTTAATCGATATCCTTTATATCTTAATTTTTAAAATTAAAGTCGCTTAGTTGAACTTTCCGTTACATTGTAAAAGGTCATTTAAGATGAATCTTAAAGACATAAGTTTAATTTGTTCTACAGATTGGTCATCTTGCGTTTTTGCAACATTTTAAATTAGTTCTTAGTGAAAAACAATGTGAAAAATGTAAAGTAAAATGTGAAATATAAAAACAGGTGTCAAATTGTGTTAGTGTTAGCAAAACTTCAGTGATTGACTGGTTCAACTTTTGCCGAGAAGTTTGTATTTTGGAATGTCTCACACTTTCAACCTAGATCGGGGGACAGGGTAAAGTTGTGGAAGTTGATGAATCTTTATTTGGAAAGCGTAAATATATATATATATATATATATATATATATATATATATATATATTATATATAATATATATATATATATA
>SEYY01014713.1:10000-11983 GCA_009176605.1 Armadillidium nasatum | reverse complement strand
AGTGCGCAGAGCGAAGAGGGTGTATTAGATGGTTTGGCATATGTGTAGAATGGATGAGAATAGGATGGTGAGTAAAGTGATGAGATCCGAGATAGAAGGAGGGAGGGGAAGGCCGAGGTGGAGGTGGATGGATGGGGTGAAGGAGATATTTGGGGGGAGAGGTTTGAATGTGGACGAAGGTAGGAGAGTCGCGGAGGACAGAGTGAGATGGAGGGCAGTGGGAGAGGGGAGGGAGATAGAGAGTGGATGTGTGTATGTGAGCGGACTGTGACGGGCACCACCCCACGAGAGTGGGAAAGGTGAATGGTAAATAAAATAAATATATATAATATATAATATAATATATATTATATATATATATATATAATATATATATATATATATATATATATATATATATATATATATATATATATATATATATATATATATATATATATTATATATATATATATATATATTACAGAAACGCATCACTCACGGGCAGAGTCCTTTTGGGCACAGACTGAAGGCTTGAAGAGTGGAAGATTAAATACAGGAGAAAAGATAGATGATGATAGAGAGTTCCACAGAACAGAGGTGGCTGGAAAGAAGGAGGCACCACAACTGGCTAGACTGGGGTTTCCTACATCAACACAAAATTCGTGTGAAAGCAGGGCACCACTTATGCAACGAGGACGACGCAACGGTGGGGGAATGGGGGAGGCCAATTTCCTCGAGCACCTGCAATTGTAGTACCTATAGAAAAGGGATAGGGCGCCAATGTCACGTCGCAGGGATAGGGGGTCAAGAGAGTTAGAATGTAGGGGACAGTTAATCTTTGAGCTTTTGACTCAACCGTATCCTTGACTCAACCGTATCCAGAAGAGAGGAAGAGCCGGAGTCCCCCCAAATGTGAGAACAGTACTCTATACAAGGGCGAATAAGACCCTTATATTTGGAGTAACTGCTCAGAAGAAAAAAATTCTCGCAACCTGAACAGAGGTTTCTTAGAGGCCGCTTTAGCTACCATTGTGATATGTTTTCAAGACAATTTATTGTTTAATTTTAAGACCAAGAATGTTAATGTTATCTACAGGTGAGACGGGAGAGCCATCGAAGACAATGGGAAGATTGGGAGGTGTTTTTGAGAGGGAGATGTGAAAAAGTTGAGTTTTTAAAGAGTTGAATTTCACAAGGTTGCTATGTCCCCACCGGGAAATTCCATCCAGATCGGCAAGAATGGAATCGGAAAGTTGAAGACGAGAAGCAACTCTATAAGCAAAAGAGGAAGCAGATTTGAAATGAGTAGAAGAATGTAGAGTTGAGTCATCAGCATATGTGTGAACAGAGTTAGAAGTGCTGTTAAGAAGATCGTTAATGAAAAGTAAGAATAAGGTTGGAGATAAAACAGAACCATGCGGAACACCACAGTTGACAGAAAAAGAGGAAGAGGTCGCTCCATCTACAAATGCCGAAATGGAACGATCTGAGAGGAAACTTGACAAGAGTGAGCAAAGGGAAGGAGGAAACCAAAAGGAAAGGAGCATGAAGAGCAGCGACGCATGTCATACCCGGTCGAAAGCCTTGGAAATGTCAAGCGCCACCACACAAGACTCCCCGAAGTCTCTAAGGGCAGAGGACTCCAAATGATAAAGGGAATGAGAGTTGAGGAGAGTTTCAAAAATTTTAGATAGAACCCAAGTGAGAGCTATAGGACAATAGTTAGAAGGGTCAAAGAGGCTACCTTTTAATGGGATCGGCTGAACAAATGCGCGCTTCCAGCAATGAGGAAAAGTATTAGTATTAAGGCATAGATAGTAGAGCTGAACGAGGACAGGCGAGTAGTAAGGGGGGCGAGATCTTAGATGATCCGGTTATTAAACCGGATAAGCCGTTTTTAGCCGCACTTTTTGTGATTTTTCGCACTTTTGCGTTTTTTTAACCGCACTTTTCGGGTCTTTGCCCCGATTAGCCCGGAATTTAACCTGGTTTTAACTGGAT
>SEYY01014713.1:0-5000 GCA_009176605.1 Armadillidium nasatum | reverse complement strand
AAAACATCAAGCTCAAATAAAGAAATCACAAAAACTAGCATAATTCATCATGACAATTTACTAAATCACCATAGCAAATCATACAAATCACAAAATTTACATGCCTTCAATATCACAAACCAAAAAAGTAGCAACCTTAGTCACAAAACACACGCACATACACAAAAAACATTTAATTTCTACAACACTTTCCACAAAAACACCATTCTCAATCACATAGACCCAAAAGATCCCTCAATTTCATCAAAACAAGCCAAAAAGCATCAATCTCAAATAATCAAATCACAAAAACTCATAATTTCAGCATCACAATACACAAAATCATCAAACTCAATCACACACACACAAAAAAAAACAATTTCACTAACACAAACCACAAAAGCACCATTCTCAATTAAACAAACCACAAAAAACACTTAATTTCAACAACACAAGTCACAAAAATCCAAACTCCAGTGAGTAAAACCCAAAATTCATTTAATTTCAGCATCATAGATCACAGAAAGCAACAAACTCAATACCACAAATCAATAAATTCACAACTTTGCCATCACAATCCACAAAACATATTTCTTAAGCACATAATACACAAATCTCACTTAATTTCAACAACACAAGTCACAGAAAACACCATTCTCAATCACATGGACCACAAAAATCCCTTATTTTCATCAACACAAATCACAAATCATTAAGCTCAAATAAATAAATCACAAAAACTCACATAATTTATCATCACAATACACAAATCACCATATCCAGTCATACAATCACAAAATTTACATGCCTTCAATATCACAAACCAGAAAATCAGCAGCCTTAGTCACACAAAAAACACACACACACATAAGCACACACTCACATAAACAAAAAAAATTAATTTCAACAATACATTGTGGCGTTTTCTGTGGCCTTTTTTGTTGAAATTAAGTGAGATTTGTGTATTATGTGCTTGAGAAATATATTTTGTAGTTAAGTGAATTTTGTGTTTTGTGGGATTGAGTTTGATGTTTTTTTGTGATCTTTGATGATGAAATTAAATGAACTTTGGGCTTTACTTACTTTAGTTTGGATTTTTGTAACTTATATGCTGAAATTGTTTTTTTTTAATGATTTGTATGATTGAGTTTAATGATTTCGTGTATTGTGATGATGAAGGCGAGTAAATTTTGTGATTTGTATGCTTGTTTATAGTGATTTTGTGAAGTGTGTTGGCGAAAATATGTGAGTATTTGTGATTTGTTTGTTTGAGATTGATGTTTTGTGACTTGTGATGATGAAATTAAGTTATTTTTGTGGTCAGAGTGATTGAGAATGGTGCTTTGTGACTTGTGTTGTCGAACTTAAGTGTTTTTGTGACATGTGTAATTGAGAATGGTGTTTTGTGGAATGCGTTACTGAATTGTGTTTTTATGATTTGAATGATTGGGTTTGATGATTTTGCTGATTGTGTTGCTGTAGGATAGTAAATTTTGTGATATGTATGCTTGGTTATGGTATGTTTATGAACTGTACTGGTGAAATTATGTGAATTTTTGAGTATTGTGCGTTTGAAACTTGTTTATTTGTGGGATTGCTTTGCTGAGATTAAGTGATTTTTGTTGATTGTGTGTCTGAAAATAATATTTCTGAGGCCTGTATTGTTGAAATTATGTGAGCTTTGTGTTTTGTGAGTTTGAGAATTATGTTTTGAGGCCTGTAGTGGAGTAGCTAAGTGAATTTTGTGCTTTGTGGGATTGCGCTTGGTATTTTTTGTGATATATAATGCGGGTGATAAGTCAGCTTTTGCGTTTGGTGTGCATGAATTTGGTGTTGTTGTGATTTGCCATGCTGGATCTGAGCGTTATTGTGATACATGTGTCTGTGATTGGTACCCGTAAAAATGATTTATTTGTGGTTTGTGTTGTTGAAATTAATTTCAGGGGAGGGTTCGATGTAGGAGAAAAAATTTTTTTTATCCGATTCTCCTGAAAATTTCAGTATAAATAGCTTTTTTCCCGACGAAAAAACTCGATTCCCAACGTTTTTACGAGGGATTTAATGTTTAGCACTTTTTTTGGAATGTTTTTCAAAATTTAAATCTACGGTGAAGCCACAAAAAAATAATTTTGGTCTGAAATTTGGAACATATGTTCCTTATTCTATTGGCTGCAAAAAACTTAGATAGAATTTTGCTCCCAGAGTTATACAAAAAACAGTATTAGTCCAAGACTGACTCACTATCAAAAGAAAAAAAATTCAAATTTTTGAGGAAAAATATTTAAAAAAAAAGTATAATTACTACGTAAATAAATTTTGGCACACTTATAGAGGAGTGTTGGGGCTACAAATTTCTTCTATATACTTTGTTCGATCTAATTTTGTTTGTTCCGAGATATGATCTCTCAAAAAAGGTCCATTTTTAGAAAATTTTCAAAAATTTTAAAAAGTTTGAGAGGCTATACCTTCCTTCAAACCATTAGCATTTAATAATATTCTAAATAAATATTGTAGACCTATCTCTCCTCTAAACAATGTTCAAATTTAATCAAAATTCCTGAAGAGAATTTTTTTTAAATAATTTTTTTTTCTCCTTTTTTTTTTTTTTTTTTTTCAAAAAAAAATTTGACTGATTATACCTCTTTTTTTGAACGTGATATCAAAAATCGCTTCCAGCGAATTAAAGAGATTGGGGCTAAGATAGCTCAGGCCAATTTTCATCTCATGTGGAAAAATTTTTTTTTTCCCGCTAATTCTTTTTTTTTTTGAGTTATGACCACTAATAACTATGAAACCGTTAGAGACTCATAAAAACACTAAAAATGAAGCTTTTTTCACCGGGAAAAAAGCTATATACTCAGAAAATTTCACCCAAACCTGTCAAATAATGAAAAAAAAATTTTAAACCGAACCCTCCCCTTCAACAACACAAACCACAAAAACAAAATTCAAAAAACTCTCAACTTCACAATCACAATCTTCAAAACAACAGACTCGAGCCTAGCCACATAACGAAAAAATTTACTTAAGTGAATTATTTTTTAAATTTTATATCTTAGACTTCGGTGTTTTTGTGTCTCGTAACGATGGACTTAAGTGAGTTTTGTGTTTATGTGTTTGAGTTTACTGTTTTGTGAGATGTGGTTGTGAAATTAGGTGAAGTCGTTCAACTTGTGATTCCTTTCCAGAGGAAATAGTTATCTCACCATAACAGCCTCCCTCTTCAGTCTCTCGTCCGTCTGCACCTTCCCATTTTGGAATTGGAGTTTCCGCTATGCTCGAATTCACTAGAGCAAGAAGAAACTTCATCTTCATTCTTTTCTTGCTCAAAAAATGCAGGCGGAATGGACATATCTTGCGATAAAGTTACTTCCCTCTCAGCAAAAGTTTCAGTCTGAGAAAATAGATCCTGAGATGATGATGTTTCCCTCTCAGCAGAAATTTCGGGTTGAGTAAAAGAGTTCTCTCCTTTCATGGGAGATTCCCGACTAGAAGATATTTGTTGAGACAATTCACTTCTAGAAGTGGAAGTAAGAACAGCTATATCATGTTTTGGTTCAGCTAGTTCAATTTTTGATTTCTTTTCTCATCGAAATTTCTCTCTCTCTCTCCGCTAACTTGCTCCTCTCACTGTGCAACTCTTCAATACTCTCATCGAACTCTCTGACAAGTCCCAATTGTAATTTCAGCAATCTATATTCGCGTTCTCTTTCTTTTTCTCTTTCTTTTCTTTCTTTTTCTCTTTCAAGAGCTTCTTCTTTTTCTCTTTTCTTTTTTTTCTTTCTTTTTTTTCTTTTTCTTCTTTTTTTCTTTGGCCTTTTCTTTTTCTCTTTCTCTTTCAAGAGCTCTTTCTTTTTAAATAAACTGTATCGCTTCTCTTCCTTTAATTCCCATGTCTCGGCATCGGCGAAAAAGTGTTTCAAAATCCATAATTATATGCTCAGTAGGAAAGAATGTATTTCAAGACAAATTCTTCCTTGCTTCTGGAAGAGCTATTACCGGACAGAACCCCAATTATGTCACAAGACGTAGTCCAGAGTAGACTAACGTCTGTTTTGACAGCCCGGAATTCTTAATAATCACATAAAATGTCTAGGGGTGATTGAAAATAATAAATTATATTCTTATTAATTTCCTCATATATAAACAAAATATTTTCATGAAGAATTCTACTTCTCCTATTATTCTTCTTTGGAGGTATTCAACTTCTCCAATCTTTTTATTCTTCTAGGAGGAATTCTACTTCTCCAATTATTCTTCTCTGGAGGTATTCAACTTCTCCAATTTATTTATTCTTTCAGGAGGAATTCTACTTCTCCTAATTCTCTTCCCAGGAGGTATTCAACTTCTCCTGTTAGTTTATTATATCAAACCCTCTTGTTGGGTTTCTTTCTTTTAGATTACGATCACACGCTTAAGTACTTAGCTTCCTTAACTACGATACTATTAAAATGAGTTTGTAGTGTGTGAAATAATTATCAAACACTTTTCTCCTTTTCATATTAGACGAATTGATCTTAATATGTTCACACTGCATTCAAAAATGCTAATTCTTCCACTATAAATTTCATTCATTAATTAATTATATTTTCCATTTAATATCAAGGGCGTGCTAAGTTTAAAAACGTAACAATGGCGTATCTTCATTGTTACACACACACACACACACACACTATATATATATATATATATATAATATATATATATATATATATTATATATATATATATATATATATATATATATATAATTATATATATATATATATTATATATATATATATATTATATATATATATATATATATAATATATATATATATTATATATATATATATAGGGTCATGTTAAAAAAATCTTACGTACTTCTTGAAAAATACCCTAAAAGTTTAAAAAAAAAAATACACCAGAAATGATTAAATTACTGAGATTACGAATTATAAGAAGGTGTAAGTTTATTTAGTTCATACTATTATGTCTTTTATTATTATTTTTATTATTATATTTATTTTAAGTTACTAAA
>SEYY01014711.1:5000-11930 GCA_009176605.1 Armadillidium nasatum | reverse complement strand
TATATATATATATATATATATATTTTTTTTTATTTCTCCTCTGGTGGGCAAGGGCCAGAGGCCTTACCATTGTTCACCAGAGTTGGGGGAAGTCGGAAACATGGTCAAATCAAAGGCCACATGACCTGATACACGGCGTTTAAAGGTGCTTAGTCATAGGTAGTTGGAAAAATAGATGAAGGAAGTGTGTTCCAGACTTTACCAGTAGAGTACATGTAAGATTGAGCATAGCAGGTTAAGTCTGGGGTCAGAGAGTTGGACAGAGAAAGGATGAGACTGTGTAGAAAGACGTGTCGCACGAGCCCTTCTTAATGGAGGAGGTACGCGACGAGAGAGTTCAGAAGAGCAGTGTCCATTGTAATAGCGATAGTAGAGAGAGAGAGTGACGCAACATTTCGACGGGCAGAAAGAGATTGGAGAGAATTAGTGAGAGCAGGAGAATTGATAAGGCGAAAAGCTCTAGACTCCACCTTTTCCAGGAGAGCTGTGTGTGTGGAACCATCCCAGATGTGTGACGCATACTCCATACAGGGGCGAACAACACCCCTATACAGAGCAAGCAACTGGGGTGGTGTGAAGAAATATTGAAGGCGCCTCAGAACACCCAACCTCTTAGAAGCTTGTTTAGAAAGAGAGTAATGTGATCTTTCCAAGAAAGATCACGAGAAAAAGAAACACCGAGAATATTAAGGAGAGATGAAGGTTTGAGTTTCGTGTTTTCGAAGAAGATATCGTAGTTGTGTGGAAGATTGTGTCGAGTAGAGAGATGGAGGAATTGAGTTTTTGAGGCATTGAAAACGACCATGTTTTCTTTGCCCCAATTGGAAATGAGAGATAGATCAGAGGTTAGTTGCTCCAAGGCCACCCTCCTTGCCTCTATTAACTGTTGCTGGGAGGGCGTCTTTCAAAATTGAAAAGAGTAATGAAGGGTGGAGTCATCAGCATAGGAGTGGATAGGAGATGAAGTAATAGAGAGAAGGTCATTAATGAAAAGCAGAAAAAGTGTTGGGGATAGGACAGATCCTTGAGGAACACCACTGTTAATAGATTTAAAGATGAACGGTGACCGTCTACAACAGCTGCTATAGAACGACCGGAAAGGAAATCAGAGAGAAGGTCACAGAGAGAAGGATAGATTCCGAAAGAGGGAAGTTTGGAAATCAAAGCTTTGTGCCAGACTCTATCGAAAGCTTTCGATATGTCCAGCGCCACAGCAAAAGATTCACCGAAATGCCGAAGAGCAGAGGACCAAGAGTCAGAGAGAAGGGAAAGAAGATCACCAGTAGAGCGTTTCTTTCGAAAGCCATACTGGCGATCTGAGATAAGATTAGAAGAATTGAGATGTTTCCAAATCTTCCTGTTAAGGATAGATTCGAAAACTTTAGAAAGAACGGAGGTTAAAGAAATAGGACGATAGTTAGAGGGCTGAGAGGGGTCCCCCTTCTTCGGCACAGGCTGAATGAGCGCACGTTTCCAGCAAGAAGGGAAGTTGAAGTAGAAAGACATAGACGAAATAGTTTACCAAGGCAGGGTGCAAGCTCGGAAGCACAAGTTTTGAGAACCACAGGAGGGATACCATCAGGACCGTACGCCTTCTTAGTGTTAAGCTCAGAGAGAGCAGAAGTGACATCTTTAGAAGAAATTACAATTTTAGGCATAAATGAGTTAGAGGGGGTTGAAGGAGTAGGAACAGCTCCGGAATCGTTTAAGGTTGAATTAAGCAAAAGTTTGAGCGAAGAGTTCAGCTTTAGAGGAAGGCAAAACGGCAGTTGTACCGTCAGAAGATACTAGAGGAGGGAAAGAGGAAGAAGCAAAGTTAGAGTTGACATTTTTTGCAAAATGCCAGAAAGGGCGAGAGGAAGAGGAGCCAGAAAGATTATTGCATTTGCGACGGAGAAAAGAGTTTTTAGTATCTCGAAGAATAGATTTTGCACGATTCCGGGATGAAATATAAGATGCATGAGTTTCTGGAGTTTGAAGACGACGGTAGTCCCTGAAGGCAGCATCCCTGCGGCGGATAGCACGAGAACAAGCAGAGTTAAACCAAGGTTTATTAAGTTTAGTAGAAGGAAAGAATATGGAATGTACGCCTCCATGCCAGAGAGAATCTCCTCAGTTATGCGCTCTGCACACTCCGAGGGACCCCTCCCACTGAAACAGTAATCATTCCATGGAAAATCAGAAAAGTACGACCGCAAGTCAGACCAGTTTGTGGCACCGAAATTCCAGAAACGTCTCCTCACCGATGGCGGGGGCCGTTCTTGCGGAAGACTTGAAGAGACAGGACAAGATACGGAGATAAGAAGATGATCGGATGAACCCAGAGGAGGAAAGAGTTTAACAGTATAAGGAGAAGGATTAGAAGTTAGAAAAAGGTCTAGAATGTTGGGTTCATCACCAAGACGGTCAGGGATACGGGTAGGGAGTTGCACCAACTGCTCAAGGTTGTTGTGGATAGAAAATTGGAAGGCTGGATCTTGAGAACTACCAGCTGGTGAACATTGAAATCACCTAAAATGATGATTTCAGAGAAAGGAGAAGAAGAAAGAATGTGTTCTATTTTGGAGTTAAGATAGTCGAAGAATTTTGGATAGTCTGTAGAGTTAGGAGATAAGTAGACAGAACAAATAAATTTAGTTGGAGAATTACAAGAAAGTTTGAGCCATAAAGTTGAGAATTCAGAAGGCTCCAAATTAGAGATACAAGAACAGACAACATCGTTGCGCACATATGAGCAACATCCGCCTTTGGCTGAAAATTGAGGATAGAGACAGTAGGAGAAAACAGAGTAGGGTTTGCTGTCAGAAGCACTCAGACACCTGAGTTTCAGTTAAGAACAGGAGATGAGGTCTAGAAGAAGAGAGGTGGTGTTCGACAAAGTGGAGATTAGAAAAAAGACCGAGAATGTTGCAGAAATTAATGAAAAACGAAGACCGTGCACCAGGGCAAGCCGGCATAGAGGTCTTGGTGGCGCCAACCCCATCACCGGAGGCCACCAACTCCCAAGTGGTGATGGGGGAAGGAGTAGATGAGGGGCTATATTTGGAATCCGCCCCTCTTAGATTCTCCGAGGCAGATTTATGTTTTGCCATTTTGATTCATTTAATAGGTAATGTAAGTGTAAGCGTTTGTAAATATTGTAGGACACATGTGAAGAAGGAGGAAGGTTGGAGCATAGGCACTCCAATGTGAGTCAAGGGTACACTAGAGACCCTCTGGGAAGATGAAACGCGAAAAGGAACGAACCAAAGGGCAACGGAGTGAAACGGAATGGTCTAGCCCATCCTATCACTCCGTGGGTTATGCCCAATGGGGGGTACTTGCATCGCTTCGGACGGCGCTACGTCCTCCCCCTATTATATATATTATATATATAATATATTATATATATATATATATATATATATTATATATATATATATATATATAATATATATATATATATTATATATAATAATATATAATATATATAATATATATATATATATATATATATATATAATATATATATATATATATATATATATATATATAATATATATAATATTATATATATATATATATATATATATATATATATATATATATATATATATATATATATATATATATATAATATATATATATATATATATATATATATATATATATATATATATATATATATATATATATATATATATATATATATATATATATATATATATATATATATATATATATATATAATATATATATATATATATATATATATAATATATATATATATATATATATATATAAATATATATAATATATATATATATATATATATATATATATATATATATATATTATATATATATATATATATATATATATATATATATATATATATATATATATATATATATATATATATATATATATATATATATATATATATATATATATATATATATATATATATATATATATATATATATATATATATATATATATATATATATATATATATATATATATATATATATATATATATATAATATATATATATATATATATAATATATATATATATATATATATATATATATATATATATATATATATATATATATAATATATATATATATATATATATATATATATATATATATATATATAATATATATATATATATATATATATATATATTATATATATATATATATATATATATATATATATATATATATATATAATATATATATATATATATATATATATATATATATATATATATATATATATATATATATATATATATATATATATTATATATATTATATATTATATATATATATATATATATATATATATATATATATATATATATATTATATATATATATAAATATAATAATATATATAATATATATATATATATATATATATATATTATATAATATATATATTATAATATATTATATATATATAATTATAAATATATATATATATATATATTATATATATATATATATAATATAATATATATATATAATATATATATATATATATATATATATATAATATATAATATATATATATATATTTATTTATTTTATTTTACCAATCACCCTTCCTACTCTCTTGTGGTGATGCCCGTTACAGTTTGATCACACCCGCACATCCACACTCTATCCCCTATTCCCCTCACCATTGCCCTCCATCTCACTCTGCCCTCCGCTAACCTCTCCTTCTTCCTCCCTCTACCTCTGATATCATCACTCTACCCACCTTCATATTCTCATCTATTATACACATATGCCCAAACCATCTTAATACACTCTCTTCCGCTCTGTCCACGATTCCCCTCTTCCATCAATACATCTCTCTATACCCAAATATAGCCTCAATCCTTTCATTTCAAAAACTTCTAATCTTTCCTTAATCTGAGCATTCATCACCCTGGTTTCACACCCGTACATTGTAAATGGCAGACACGTACTCTCAAACATTCCTACCTTTATTTCCTTTGATATTCTCCCCTTCTTCCATTCTTTCCTCAATCCCCCCCCCATCACTTGTATTCCTTCCATCACTCTATTATTTATTTCCCCATCTATTTCCCCTTTTTCCTCTACTATCATCTCCAGATATTTAAACTCTTCTACCTCCTCAAATTTCTCTCTCCCACTTCGACACCACCCAATTCCTCCCCTCATATTGCCTCATCCCTGCCCCCAATCTTCATCACTTTACTCTTTTCAGATTCCCTCACAAACTATTTCACCAACATTCTCAGCTTCTATCCAGATTCCGCAACTAGTACCACATAATCCGCAAACAACAAGACATTTACCTCCCATTCACCCTCTCTACTTCTCAACTTAATACCCTTCCATTCTCTCTCAATCCCCCTAAAAACACCATCCATTAACACATTAAACAACCACTGGGACATAACACACCCCTGAATCAGTCGAACTCTTACGTTAAACCATTCTGTCAGTTCCATCCTCATCCTCACCTTCGCTCTACAGTTCTCATAAAATGATTTAATTCCATTCAATAATCTACCTCTCATTCTCCCCTCTTTTAGAACCACAAACAATTTCCTCCTGCAAACTCTATTAAACGCCTTTTCCAAATCTATAAAGCATACATACCCCACTCTATCTTTCTCACGCAATTTTTCACAAATCATTCTCAGTGTAAACACCTGATCCACAAATCCAATACCTTCTCTAAAACCTCCCTCTTCCTCCCCTACTCTCTCTCTTGTCAATTCTTTCACTTTCGCTACCAAAACTCTCCCATAAATTTTCCTTACAACACTCAACAAGCTTGTCCCCCTATAATTCCCACACACCATCTTATCACCTTTTCCTTTATAAATGGACACTATACAAGCATCTTGCCACTCTTGAGGTACTTTTTTCCCTCCCCAACACACATTAAACATTCTAACCAACCAGTAAACTATCACTCCCGCTCCTACCCTTTTCATCTCCCCATATATACCATCCATTCCTGCCGACTTTCACATCTTCACCTTTCCCACAGCTACTTTTACTTCCTCTCTACTAATACTCCCATCTTCTTCTAACAACATCCTCTCATTATTCTACACTAATCTCTCGCCTCCCACCCCAGTCAACAGACCACTAAAGTGTCTCATCCATCTCTTCCCCACCTCACTCTCTCATATCGCCACGTCACCATCTTTCCCCTCACTCCTTATCCCCTCCTCTCTCCCTCTCTAACTCTCTCCCTCTCCTTGTTTTATTACCTCCTTCCAAAACATCTTACTCCTTTCCTTAAAATTCTCTGCCTAATTTCTTCCCCACTCCTCTCCCACTCTCCTTTTCGCTCTCTTCACCTCTCTCTTCACCTCCCTACACTTTTCTTTACACTCTTCCCAATCCCTACCCTCATTCGTACTCAAATACTTGAAAAAAGCCTCCTTTTTCCTTTTAACCATATTCCCCACCTCTTCATTCCACCACTCACTCCCCTTTCTTCTAAAATTACCTATATTTTTATCACACACTCTCTTCTCGCAACCTCCACCTACGCTCCTTTTAGTTTACTCCACTTCTCTTCCACCCCTTCCACCTTACTCCCCCTAGCCTCCTCTCATTTCTACCTTATCCCTCTTGTGTATTCACCTCTCTTCTCTTTATCTTCTAACCTCTCCACCCGTACTATCTCCACCACCCTCCCTCTCCCTCCCACTTTCTCCCAACCTCCTTTAACTATATATATATATATATATATATATATATATATATATATATATATATATATATATATATATATATATATATATATATATATATATATATATATATATATATATATATATATATATATATATATATATATATATATATATATATATATATATATATATATATATATATATATATAATATATATAATATATATATATATATATATATATATATA
>SEYY01014708.1:0-10000 GCA_009176605.1 Armadillidium nasatum | reverse complement strand
ATTATCTTGATGAATTATTGTGGAAGATTGGTGCAAAAGAGGACGTAATCCTTGACTATGACGATGACCTTGCATTGGTCACTGAAACGGAGAGAGCACTGCAGAATTTTGTTGCTGCGTGGGATGAAGTACTGACGACTAGGGGAATGAAAGGTGAGTAGGGAGAAGACAGAAGTTATGTTGGTGGGTAGAGAACAGGAGGAGCTGGATATTGTGTTGGGAGATGTTGTTCTGAAACAAGTAGACCATTTTAAATATCTCGGAGTAAGTTTTGGAACAGAAAATGATATGACTCTGGAGTTAAATCATAGAATTGGTAAGTTCAACTGAGCGATGACCTCACTGTTTCCGCTGCTTCGGGATCGGCACATCCCGCGGAAGGTCAAAACAGTAATATATACAAGTATTTTAAAAACAATACTAACTTATGGACATAAAGCGTGGGCCCTTAACACCAGAATAATTTTTAGAGTGTCGAGACTGGATAGAATAAGAAACGATGATATAAGAAGGGTGCTGAGAGTGGAGAACATACTGACGCTCATAGATAAAGGACAACTACGATGGTTTGGACATTTAAAAAGAATGAATGATGGAAGGTATGCAAGAGGTACTGTGAGTGGACACTGGTGGAATGAAGAGGAATGAGCAGACCGAGAATCAGTTAGAGAGATAAAGTCAAGGAGAGGAAGAGGAGGAGACCAGGATGTATGAAGATCGACTGCGATGAAGTTTCGTTCAGTACGTCCTACAAGTGCTTGCACCTACAGGAGTTGGTATATATATATATATATATATATATATATATATATATATATATATATATATATATATATATATATATATATATATATATATATATATATATATATATATATATATATATATATATATATATATATATATATATATGCTATTTCTGACGTTCCAACTCTGAGTTACTTACGCCCGCTCCTTGAAACATTAAAATAGTATTTAAATACTTTCCATATCTTCCTTTGCAAATAGTTTTTAATAAAATAATTCCTAAAAAAAATTTCCGCTGTTCTCAAGAGTATGAAAAATTGTGGGTTCAGAAGATTTAATCTGTTAGATTTCTTTAAATGGCCATCGTAATTTTAAGGAACAGTCTATTCAGATACTTTAGAAAGTCATACCTGTAATAACAAATTTGAATATAGTATCCAGTGGATTTTGTAAATAGCACATAATAGACAAGTCGTTATAGAGCAAGATAAAATATTGAATTAGAATAGGACAATAAAGGTTGAATTGTAATTGCATAGCAGAGTCTCGGAGTATAGGATTGAAAAAATGCTAAATAAATAACAGAAGCTGAAAGGTTACATCCTGAAAATACTATTGCATTGCCATTAAAAGGTTATATAGTAGAGAGATATAGATATAGATATACTAAAAAGAAGTGAGTTGGGGTAATAAAAATGGTCTTTGAATGAATTAGGAATATTAAGAACCAGTTAGATACACATTTACGAATTCTTGTCCAATTTCTCTAACTTTTATAGATTCGGAGATAAAAACTTCTTCACTTTTTCCGGTATAACTTTTATTTCTAGACAGTACTTTTCCAAATTTTTCAGAAAATCTAGAAGAAAGGTATATAGGCTATAGCTAAAGATTGATCGTGAAACATTTTAGATATATATCCCTAAAAACACGTTGCGAGGTAAAATGATCATAACTTTTCAAAACAACATAACTTTTTTCAGGAATAGATATCTAAAATGTCTCGAGATCGAACTTTAGGCATACCCTTCCTCAACCATTTCTGAAAATTTTCACAATATAGATCAGGGAACAAAAACGTTATACCGGAAACAGTAAGGCATACTTTTAAATAAAATTTGGCACCTTCACTGTTTTTCTTTTAACTTTTTTATTTCTTGACCGAAGTTGGTAAGGTTTACAGGAACTGTAGAGGAAAAGCATATCTAATGTTCGATTTTGAGATATTTTAAATATCTATCTCTGAAAAAAAGTTATGATGATTTGAATTTGACAAAAAAAAAAAAAAAAAAAAAAAAAAAAAAGTTCCAAATTTTCTTTTTTGCATTTTACCTCCCAACGCTTTATTGGGATGGATATCTAAAATGTCTCAACGATCAAACTTTACCTATCTACTTTTCTAGAGTTCCTTAATATTTGAACCAGTTCAATCAAGGAAAAAAAAGATATCCTGGAAAAAGTGAAGGAGTATATATCTAAGAATCTATAAAAATTACAGAAATTGGATATGCGTATTCGCCCATTGGATCGATTCCCAGTTATTTTTTGTACTTTACATAGTAAAAATTTTATTCTAGAATATAATAATAATCATAAAAGTGCTGAAAAAAATGTCTGAACCCCCTTTGCTCAATCCTTTAAAAATGACAATAAAATTGAAAAGAAAACTTTTTGTAATTCTAGGTGCTCATATCATATGTTATCAATAATTCTTTATAACTCTATAAGTGAAAATTTATTTAACAGAAAATAAATTTCGTAGCACATTAAGTTTGAAATTTCAAATATTAAGTTTTCAAACACCATAGAGTTTCAAGCTGAAAATGAGGTTTTATTATCATACTTTTATTGAAAAGTACTTTGAACATATAGTATATTGATCGAAATACATTGATCGAAGTACTTTGAAGGTATTACTTTTGATTGAATGAAGTACATTGATTGAAGTACACGGAATGACCCTGTACCTTACAGAGAATAAATTAGAAATCTATGAATTTTAAATTTGGCGTTCTCTTAATAGTTTATTGTTATTTATTTCAACATAAAAAGGAAATTGGCGAGTATTAATTAAATCTAGGTTTAATTAAGAAATTGTCAGAATTGACAACAACAGCTGTATGCTATATATATATATATATATATATATATATATATATATAATATATATATATATATATATATATATATATATATATATATATATATATATATATATATATATATATATATATATATATATATATATATATATATATATATATATATATATATATAGGCATTATTTGAATTGTGTATTTCTTGACGTCAATTTGCATTTACACTTGAAATCAAAGGGAGAAAATAATATATTTGCATTCGATTTTTACTCGTAAACGCAATTCTGATTCTAATGTTATTAATTTAAATTCATTGAAGTCTTCTTCCCTTTTGAACAGAGAATCAAAAACATTGGCATGACGATTGATAGCGTGTGCGTATGTGTATGCGTGTGCGTGTGCGTGTGCGTGTGCGTGTGCGTGTGCTTGAGCGTGTGCGTGTGCGTGTGCGTGTGCGTGTGCGTGTGCGTGTGAGCTTCCCTCGCATTCGAATCTATTGCATCAATATTTGGCGAAATATTTTTTCCTTTTCTTCATCTTTTTGTTCTCACTTGACTTATTTGTTTGGTCCGTCGGCTTTATTTACAGATATCTGTTTTGAATTTCAAAATTCGAGCCTTTCGAGGGCGAATTTCTCGCTTTGCTCTGCTTTGCTCTGCTTTGTCTCTCTTTTTAGGTCGGTTTTGTACAGCGCGGGAAGGCCTTTTCTTCTTTAGGATTCTTTTTCCCCTTTAGTATTTAAAAAAAATATCAGACAATTTTAACAATATTGCGTTTTTTTTTTGTATTCCAACATAAGCTGCTTGCTTTAAATATAATACTAATTATTAGAATAATAACAAAAATAATTTTAATAATAATAATAATAATAATAATAATAATGAAATAATAATAATAATAATAATAATAATAATAATAATAATAATAATAATAATAATAATAATAAAGAAAGTTAAAAAGAAGAAAGAAAGAAAGTTCTTCGTAAGAAACTTTTAAATGAAAGTTTTTTTTTTCCTTTCAAAGGAAAATAAAGGTTTGTGATGAATAAAAAGAAAAAAGTTTCTAGTAAATTACAATCGTAGTATAATTAATTTTACAAAATTGATACAAAATTACGAACATAAATTACAAAAATCAAATTTAAATTACTGTCGTGGTAGAATTATATTTTGCAAAATCGACACAATATTGTAAATTTCAATTTCCAAAATTAAATACTATTAAACATTCAGATTTTTAATAAAGAAATTTTTTTTTTTATTTTTTTTATTTTTTTTATTTTTTATTTTTTTAAGTAAAGGGAGCGAGAATAAATATTTTTGAAAACGGATATTTCAATATTTTTTCCTTCATTTTATATTTCATTTCTTAATGGAAACGACTGCATTAATTAATATATTTATAATAAATATTTTTTTCCTGTTCCTTCTCTGCAAAAAACGCAATTTATTGCACGTCTTCTGTAAAGAATGAATCACCATTAATATAAACAGGGAAAAAAAGATGACAAGCGACATTTTATTTATTTTTTATTTTTAAATTTTTTAAAAAAAAAAAAAAAAAAAAAAAAAAAATAATAAAATATATAAAAAATATAATATATATATATATATATATATATATATATATATATATATATATATATATATATATATATATATATATATATATATATATATATATATATATATATATATATATATATATATATAATATATATTTAGTAATGGGCGATTTTGAAGACAGTGCCTGTGCAATATGAGGGGAAATTGACAGGCTCTTTCCTGAGCATATTTTGAGTGATTGAAAATTGAGGAGGAAAAGGGAGAGGAGCCACCCCTAAGAGGAAAAGGGCATGGCACCCCTCTTCTCCAGATCTTTCATGAGGTATTTTAATCCGATTAATCCAGGTAATCAACTAATTAATCATATTAATTCTCTTAACCCGTTGATTTTGACTTCTAATTAATTATGTTAATCCCCTTAATATTTTAAAGCCCAGCCACTTTTCCCTTTGGTCATGCAGTTTGGCACGTGTCACCTCTTTTTTTGGCTCTCATGTCCCTCTAATTCCCGAGCTAGGGGTTAACTCATACTCTTTCCAGTGTGTCTTTTCTGGCAACTTGTATCAACTTCTAGTACGTGTTACCCTTGGTTAGACCGAGCCACCTTGATATGATTTTATCACCTAATTAATTATATTAATCTCATTAATCCTTTTTTAGCAAGCTTTTATTTTTTGCTTTGAACGTGCCACCCCTGTTTTTAGCTCTCATGCCTCTCTAGTCCCAGAGCTAGGGTCTATCTAACTCAACTATCTAACTATCTAACTTCCTATCAATTTGTATCAACTTCTAGCAACTTCTAGCACGTGATATCTTTGCTAGAACATGCCAACATCGTACATAAATGTACTCACGTGCGCAAATACTTGGTAATTATGAAACTATGACTTCATCCATCAGCCATCTTGAATTTCTGATCAAGCGGTTTTCATCTCTCTAGATTTTTATCGATTGGTTTCCGCTATTTTGGATTAAGCACCAGCCATTTTGGATTTCTGATCACGTAGTTGCCGGCATTTAGATTTGATTTCCGCAATCTTGAATTTGGCATCTACGATTTTGGATTTCAGATTACGTGGTTTTCATCTCCTTAGATTTTCTCGATTAGTTTCAGCCATTTTGGATTTGACATCCACCATTTTGAATTCCTGATCACGTGGTTTCCGTTTTACCCTTAGTTAGACCAAGCCAATTTGGCACGAGGGGAGTACCAGTGACAGCTGACATTGAGGGTAAGGCAAGCTTATGAGGCCATCAGTGATGACGTCACATACGTGTGCAAATGCGCACACAGACACTTTTCCCCATGACGTCATTATCACCTGGCATTTTAGTGCAATCAGTCAACACTGTGACGTCATACATTTTCATTATTTTGTAATCGAGTTATTATAGTCATATGATTTTTATGTTTTCGACGTCACAACCATAAATTTTTGCAGGGTCATATATTTTCTTTAAACGTATTGCTTTCAAGTCCTGATCTGATTTTTTTTCTGAAATTTATTTTGTCCTTTTTTTCTTTTTTTTTTTTTTGTGAATTTTTTTTTGCTAAAATTTATTTTTTCATTTTCTTTTTTCCTTTTTTATTTTTTATTTTCATTTTAATTTTTTAAAATTTTTTATTTATATGAATATTTTATACCCTGAAACAGCAAGAGACTTCAACATGTATGAGGGCTGGTATACACACACAAACACTTGAATATCCATGCCCGTATATATGTACAAACATCCTTGCGCCCAAGTAGATAGAACAGAAAAATCAACAATTCAAAAACCAAAGAGGGAAGTAAACACATTTTAGCTTATTTCATATTCACTAACACCAAAATCATTTCTATTCATATTTATTATCTATTAGAAATGCGGAATGTAAATATTATGTTTACTTTATTACATTGTATTCGAGTTATTATTATCATCATGTGATTTTATTTGTGACGTCACGACCATAAATTCTTGTGACATCATACCTTTTCTTGAACGCCTTGCTTTCAAGCCCTGACATGAATACAATTCGTGGAACTATTTATTCGATAAACCAAGTGACGTTATTGGGCTTATTATTTTTTCCTATATTTAACGTACTTTTATATTTGATGAAAATTAGTACCAAAGAAACATGTGGTTTCCGCCATCTTGGATTTCTGTCCGTAGATTTTCTCTTGACCAAGTGGTTAATCCCTTACATTATCCAATTCCTGATATTTTCTGTTTATGACTAACTAAATGTGCATACTATTATTTACTTTAATTTCCCTATAGCCAAATGCCTAAATAAACCATTGTGTATATGACATCATAATCACATGACTGATATTTGTATCGTTGCCCAAAAATACCTGATATTTCATATTTATGACTCATCTCATGTGACATATAACATAACCACGGTTTACAGTATCTAATCAATTCATTTCATATCCACAACGTCATTCTATAACAATACTAAATTGTATTTATAAATAAAAATTCTTATTACATAATGAACCATCACTTTAATATGATTTTATATTATATATATATATATATATATATATATATATATATATATATATATATATATATATATATATATATATATATATATATATATATATATATATATATATATATATATATATATATATATATATATTCGAAGACATTAGTACATAAATCTTACACCATAAAATTTCCATCTCATGACTCTATTTCTTTAATAGCACCATGATATCATGCACATATTCTTGGAAATTCATCCCGTTTTCTTCAAGCCTTTATCGATGAAATAAGTTTTTAAAACTTATTTCATATCACATTTTCTATATTTCTTTCAAGTTATAACTTTAGAAATTTATTTTCATACCTTTCAATAATAAATTATTTTGTATTTCTTAAGAAATTTTAAAACTTTTTGTAAAACCATTTTATTTATTAAAAATTTATCGTTATTTATAGGGTTAAAACACAGAATCATGTAATGAGAATAAGGACTCTTCTACTCCTAACACACACACACATACATAATATATTCAAAACAGACAACTTTATTTCCCTTTTCTATTCATATTTTCTTAATTTTTTAACGTAATACATTAAAGTACATGCGAACATTTACTTACAATACCAAACAACCGCATACACATGTACTATCGTGGACAAGAATAATGCACTATTGCTTGGGCCGATCATTTTTCAAAGTAATATGGGTCTAATTTTTAGATTAAATTTTCTGCCAATTGTCTTTTAACAAAATACTTTAGCCACGCCCATTGATCACAGTAAAATATAACAGTATTTTAGGGAAGTATAATATTTGGAAACGATATAGTTACACACACAAGCACACACAAGCACACACACACACACGCACACGCACATACACTCTCACACACACACACACACACACACACACACCACAACATATATAATATAATATATATATATATATATATATATATATATATATATATATATATATATATATATATATATATATATATATATATATATATATATATATAGTAAAAAAATTAGTGAAAAATTAGTCGAAAAGTAGTCGACAGGTTAAAGGGCCGACACGTCATTAACAAAATTTTCACTTGTCCAAAACGTCGACAACTTTTTTTTTATAAGGTCAAAGGAAACATCAAAAGTATTGAGGATAAGGGAAGGTTGGAGTTGAGTGTTTTCGAAAAAGATATTATAGTTGTGTGGAAAATATCACCTAGTAGATAGGTGAAAGAATTGAGTTTTTGAGGCATTGAAAACAACCATGTTTTCTCTGGCTCAATTGGAAATACGAGAAAGATGAGAGGTCAGCTGCTCCAAGGCAACCCTCCTGGCATGAGCTAATTGCGGTTGTGAAGGGCGCTTTTCAAGATGAAAGGAATAGTAAAGGGTGGAATCGTCAGAATAAGAGTGGATTGGTGAAGAAGTTATGGAACGAAGATCATTGTTGAAAAATGGAAAAAAAGAGTTGGGATAGAACAGAACCCTGAGGAACACCAATATTAATAGATTTAAAGGAAGAACGATGGTCGTCTACTGCTGCTGCAATAGAACGACTGGAAAGGAGATCACAGAGTAGGTTACAGAGTGAAGGATAGATACCGAAAGAGGGAAACTTGGAAATCAAAGCTTTGTGCTAAACTCTATCAAAAGTTTTTGATATGTCCAGCCCTACAGCTAAAGATTTACCGAAATTCGGAATTGCAGAAGACAATTATCAAAGTGAAAAAAAAGATGATCATCATTAGAGCATTCCTTTCCAGACATACTGATGATCAGGAACGATATATATATATATATATATATATATATATATATATATATATATATTATATATATAATAATATATATATATATATATATATATATATATATATATATATATATATATATATATATAATATATATATATATATATATGAGTAAACTATAATTTCCATCATAGTTTGTAGCGATGAATTGTTACATTAACCGAAAAGTGTATTACTATTCGCTATATCGGGATAAATCTTTTCGAGAGAACAGATTTTTAAGAATTTTAAAGTAAATTACATATTTACGCAACGAACAAATATTAATCCGACGAAATCGTAGGCATCTCATCTACTATGCTTTCGAATGTTAATAGCTTAGTTCGTTCGCTGTCATATTGCCTGTCCTTCTAACCTAACATCGTTATATATAGTATCTTCAAAATGGTATTTACTTCACCCTATTCTAAACCGCTAACTCTTGGAAAATTACACGTCGCAAGCCGTATAAACGTTTTTCCAAAAATGAATAGCAAATTGTGCTGCTAAAAATAATATTCTCCCGATTATTTCAGGCATTCGTCTAATCATTTACGTCAAAAAAGGGAAAGAATATGTTTTATCCTTATAGAGAGAATAAAAGAGCCAATCACATATTACGTTTTATGTTTCTGAGATTATGATAAAACAAAAAATCTATGCGAACTGTGTTGGGGCTACTTTTGAATGTTAACGGAGATTGAAACAAACAATGTGGAAAACATATATATTTTAATTTTGCATGAACTTAGGGTACTATACCCAAAACGTTGACAGAGAAAATAGTCGACAGGTCAAGGGGCCGACACTTTTGAAAAAAATGTGTCGATCACTTTTCTTTTCAATTTCAACGTGTCGATGCTTTGGCCACATGTGAAAAAAATGTGTCGACCGTTTGCCAAACATCGTATTTTTTTTATATCGATACAATCAATATGTAAGCCTATTTTTTGAATTTTATTATTATGATAATTAAAAATGTATTCTTTTAATTTTTAATATTTTGTAGATGCATGGCACACGAACATTTGTCTACCGAGGTCCTCTGCCCCCGTACCCTCCGACCCGTGAGTGATGATGATATATATATCTATCGATTAATCGACATTGATTTATTGTGTGGACGATTTGGACGAGTTATAAAAAAAGTTGTCGGCCCTTTGACCTTATCAAAAAAAGTTGTCGACGTTTTGGACAAGTGAGAAAATTTTGTTAATGACGTGTCGGCCCATTAACCTGTCGACTACTTTTCGACTAATTTTTGACAAATTTTTTTACTCTCTCTCTCTCTCTCTCTCTCTCT
>SEYY01014706.1:37500-52616 GCA_009176605.1 Armadillidium nasatum | reverse complement strand
AGTCGGGCTAGGTCTTCTCACTACAATATAAAGGTCTGGCCCCCTGAAGGGAAAATCTCTCCCCCGGAGAGAAAAATGTATCCAGCATCATCCTCTGGTAGAAAGAAGCAAAATTCTTTTGCCCCCTCTACACATAAAACTTGGGACTCATGAAGGAACTTTGTAAAGGGAATGAATCAGGAGGGAGAAGCTTTTCAGTACCTCAGGACTATTTCCACAGCTCAGTAATGCTAAAGTTAAAAAAAGGAATCTTCGTCATCTTCTTAAACGATAAAAACTTCGAGCAAGTTCTAAAGAATAATACGAAAGCAGCATGAGAGGCATTTAAAGATGTTGTGAATGGCTTCCTGGGAAATCGAAGAGTTGACAACTACGTGGAGATTGTGAATTATCTTCTATAAAAGTAACATCAATTAGGCTGCAACATGTCACTGAAAATACATTTCCTACATTCTCACTTGGACCTTTTCCCTGACAACTGCGGTGCAGCGAGTGACGAGCATGGAGAGCGATTCCATTTTGAAAATGGAACGAAGGTATCAGGGAAAATGGAACGCTTCTATACTTGCTGATTGCTGTTGAACAATGCCAAGAACGCTCCAGACAAAGAGTACAAACGACTAGCAAAGAGAAGACGTTCACGTGATTAAGCCCTTTTATTTGAGGTTTAAGTGTATCCATAAAAACCAGAGTGGGTTTTTAAACAAAATCTAATGTGACATTCATATTTCTTGACCCAAAATTAGGTTAGTGCATTTCTTTCTAGTATATCTTAGAGCTAATGTCATATTCATTTTTCTTGAAATTAGGGTAGTTCAATTTTAAAGTACATTTTTGTTGACCAGTGTTATTATATAAATTAAGATAAATTTGTTTTCTTTACAAATATTAATATATATATATATATATATATATATATATATATATATATATATATATATATATATATATATATAATATATATATATATATATATATATATATATATATATATATATATATATATATATATATATATATATATATAAAGTTTCAAATTTGCTAAAACTCTCATAGGCTATAATATATATTTGTACGCAAATACAAAGTTTGCTATAAGATTTTAAAATAGTCAGTAAGTGAAAGGGGGATAGTAACTGACCTGTTACCCTGGGTCCGAGAGCATTCGGGGCAGGTCCTTTAAGTTAGTCATGAGCTTTCTCTCTGTGGTTTCCTTTTGTGCTGTCGTGATGCAGAGTGTCCACACTCTGTCTTACTACCTTAAGGGTCACGATTCGAATCCCCTTTTAGCAGACTTTAAGACTTTATAATTGATATATATATAATATATATATACTATATATATTTATATATTTATATATATATATATATATATATATATATATATATATATATATATATATATATATATATATATATTATATATAGATAAATATATATATTATATATATATATATATATATATATATATATATATATATATATATATATATATATATATATATATATATATATATATATATATATATATATATATATATATATATATATATTATATTAAGCAAATCAATGAAATTTATTAAAAATTTAAATTTAGTGAATATATTAATAAAGCAAATCACTGAAATTTAAAACAACTTAAATTTAACAAATATATTAATAGATTAAATTAAAACAAGAATAGTTAAAAAATTTTCCTACAGCCAATCCAATAAAAACAAATATAAAATTGATTTTAAGTTTGCATAAAATGCACAAAAATGAAACATATCACTTCAAACTAAAGTCAGTAACAAATAATAATTATTATAATCACATATATGGCAAAGTGACAATAGAATTCTTAGTTTAAATCCGAGTAAAATTTTAGCCAATATTTCCTTCCTTATTTTAATACTTTTAATATCTTTCATCACGGCAATTTTTGTCTTTTATTATAAAGAGAAATGTCAAAACAGGATTTTATATTCTTTGGTAACTTGCTTCGATCAATCATGTCTAAATCTCTTAAAGTATAATAAACGAAATTTAAATAAAAGTATGAAATATATATATATATATATATATATATATATATATATATATATATATATATATATATATATATATATATATATATATATATATATATATATATATATATATATATATATATATATATATATATATATATTCCCCTCTTTCGCGTTAATTTGCACACATTTATATGGGGTATACCGGCATTTAATTTGACTTGCACTTGATTTTTATTCAACTTGGGTGTGTGTTTAATTTGGGTCTCTGACTTTATATATATATATATATATATATATATATATATATAATATATATATATATATATATATATATATATATATATATATATATATATATATATATATATATATATATATATATATATATATATATATATATATATATATATATACAATAAAGCTGAAATATAATACTGCGCACTTAATAGAAAATTGAAGGTCGCGATATAAAAACATGTTAAAAAAAATTATCTATAAATATTCTTGAGAGATCTTTAATTACTAAGACTTCAATATTAAATTAAAAGATTCTCTTCTTGGTCTATTATTTGTCATTCAACCCACGTCGATCTTTTACCAACAAAAGAATAACTTCATTACACTGAATTGATAATCTAAAAACGAAATTGTCATAATTGTTATATAAAAAAAGAAAAAGAAAATGGTGCAAAATGATGATGATAATAATTATGCATTTTAGAGGGGAGCTTAATTATTACTCTGTTCACATAATGCTTATTAAAATTAGATTGTGAAAAATGGAACCAAATTATCCGAGTATTTTTTTAATATTATTTTTTTCGGGAAAATCTCTCTCTCTCTCTCTCTTTTTACATTTTTTACTCTCTTTTCTTTACGCATACAATGACTCAAAGTTGTTATGACAATAAGGGCTATTTGGGCCATGTTATAATCAAGTATTTTCGACCTTCCGGGCTTTGGATGGATGTATATTCTAATAGCGTAAAAGGGTCGACACACTATTAATGCTTTTCAAAAGGATTTCTTTGAAGTTTATTCTTTGTAAACTAACGAATTTTATAAAATAAGGGACTAACCTGTCATTTACAGAGGCATTTTTTTTCTTCTCTTTCTCTACATCTCTATCTTTATCTTTCCCTTTCTTTACCTCTGTCTCCTTTTCTCTTTCTTCTCTTTCTATTTTCTTACAAACTTCCTTATTACCTTTATTCGATCATTTCTGTTCTCCTTCCGGTTATTTCTGTTACACTTATTTTTCTTATATATATATATATATATATATATATATATATATATATATATATATATATATATATATATATATATTATATATATATATTATTATATATATCTTTTGGGGAAAAAAATACTGAAAAATTTCGAAAAAAACAAAAAAAATTTCTTTCAAATTAAAAAAATTTTAAAAAAAAAAAAAAAAAAAAAAAAAAAAAAAAAAAAAAAAAAAAAAAAAAAAAAAAAAAAAAAAATAAATATATATAATATATATATATATATATATATATATATATATATATATATATATATATATATATATATATATATATATATATATATATATATATATATATATATATATATATATATATATATATATATATATATATATATATATATATATATATATATATAGACTATTTATTAATTAATATATAAAATGAGAATTTTAAGTACCTGACTAAAAACAGCATAAAATAAAGCTCAAAATATAAACTTCCCAAATTCGACATAGTTTTAAAATTTTTATTTTTTTTTTTTTTTTTATTTTTTATTTTTTATTTTTTATTTTTTTATGACAATTATTAGTCTTTATTTTTGGGTAAGTTGTATATAGCAACACCGTAAAGCAATAAGATTTCGAATAGTTTTTCATATTATTTTGCTCTTTTTAATTATATATGTATATGATATGCACCATATATATATATAATATATATATATATATATATATATATATATATATATATATATATATATATATATATATATATATATATATATATATATATATATATATATATATATATATATATATATATATATATATATATATATATATATATATATATATATATATATATATATATATATATATATATATATATATATATATATATATATATATATATATATATATTACGTTTTCCGCCTTTCCCACTTTCGTGGGGTGGTGCTCGTCATAATTCCTTTCACACAACGTACATACACACCTCACCTTTCACCCTCTCCCCTCACCACCGCCCTCCATCTCCTCTCTGTCCTTCCGCAATTCTCCTGGCCTCTTCCAAACTCAAACCCGTATAATATATATATATATATATATATATATATATATATATATATATATATATATATATATATATATATATATATATATATATATATATATATATATATATATATATATATACATATATCGTGATGAAAATTAAGACCAACGCAAAGATGAACATATTTTATTTGAACGTTTCGAATCTTCAGCTAAAATGAAATTTAAAAAAAATTAATGCACAAAAATAAAAATATTGAAAAATTTTACAAAAGAACAAAAAATAATAAGTAAAAACACACCACAACTCATGAGAACATCTTAACGGCAGAACAGACTGGAAATCACAGGAATTAAGCAACAGGAAAAAATTTAAAAAGTTGGTTGGTTGATGAGAAAAAACAATAAATATAGTAGCACACCCATATGCATATAATTATCAGAAAAAAAAGCTAAAAGCTAAAATAATTAAAATTAGAAATGGACGAGTAGAAACAATAATTATAATAAAAAATAAACAAAAATTAAAAAATAGTAATAACAATATTAACGATAATAATAAAACAATAAAATAATGATAACAATAATGACAACAACGACAAAAATTATAAAAATAAGACTGGCATCAATAATAATTGCAAAAATAAAAAATAAAAATAAAAAGAATAAAAAACGGAATAGCAATGAAAAGAAAAACAACCATAATAAAATAACAAATGATAAAAAAGAAAATAGTAATAAAAATAAAAATTAACATACCAAAAACAAGCCTAATAGCAGGAATAATAAAAATAAAAGTGATCATGAAAATAAAGGTAAAAATAAAAGTACAACTAAACGTAAAAAGGAAAGTGAAAATGAAAAATATGAAAATGGAAATGGAAGTGGAAATGAAATTAAAGTAAAGATGAAGGTAAGAATGAAGGTGAAAAAGAAAATGAGAATAGAACTGAAAGTAGAAATGTAAGTAAAAATAGAAATAAGGGTGAAAGCGAAAGTAAAAAATGATAAAAATGGAAATGAAGATGAGAAAGAAAGTGAAAATGAAAGTGAAAGAGAGTGTGAAAATAAAATGAACGTAATAATAGTAATAATGAAAACAATAAGAATATTAATAAATAAAAAATGATAAGACATAATAATAATAATAATAATAATAATAATAATAATAGTAATAATAATAATGATAATAATAATAATAATAATAATAATAATAATAATAATAATAATAATAATAATAATAATAATAATAATAATAATAATAATAATAATAATAATAATAATAATAATAATAGCAATAATGATAATATATACAGTGCAGATATCAAATATTGAGAGACAGTAAAAAACAAAAAGGCAGTTAAAAATAAAACTACAAATAAAAACAAAAACAAAAGCAAAAAATACCAAATAAAACAAATCAAAATAACTAACCAGGAACAAAAACATATCACAGGAATGATAAAATAGTCACAATATATGGAGAATAGCAGACGAGACATTGCCATTAAGGGGAGGGGAAAATTTCTTTATGTAAAGTGATTCAAGGATTCTCCTATTAAGTTCAGAAGAAGCAGAGCAAAGAATTTGAAAATCACGAACAGAGGCAGGGTGACCAGTGGTACATGAATGATCCTATATAGCAGAATGTTCAGGACTCGCTAAGGGTCTCCCAGTCCTGTACGATACTCCCAAATGTTTACAAGCCCTGACGTGGAGTTGTAGGCCAGTCTGGCCTATGTAGTTGGCATTGCAGCCAGCACACTTAAAAACATATTCGACAGAGGACTTGTGTAATAAAGGGAGAGACTCTTTGAATTTAAAATAAGAGCCTACAGTTGAAGAATTAACTGGAATAAGATGAAAATCACAGTGAGAGAAAAAACGAGTCAAGATCTTACGAAGGTCGGCATTAAGACAGGTAGACAGCGGGCCCAAATATGGGATCTTGAAGTAAATTTTCATTTTGGGGGCTGTGGGGAACACAAGTATTGGCCTAAAAAAGGTTGAGAAGAAATTTATTAACAACATTATCTAAAAGAAACGACGGACAAAGGTTAAATGTGAAAACTTCCTTAAGAATTGAACTTCTATATGGAAAGAATGCCAGTCAGAGCAAATCTTATAAGCTCTGTGAACTTTAGATGTTATAGAAGAAAGCTCGTTGGTTTGTAAAGTGTTCGTAAAGACTTTTATAAATAAAATGGGCTTAAGATATTTTTCTCCGCTGTTTTCATTTGGTGACATCACTGTCCGTAAGGGCTTAAGAAGGGATAAGTCTATCACGAAACAGTTTGCAAGGCAGGGCGCAAGCTCGGAAGCACAAGATTTGAGAACCACAGGAGGAATACCATCACGACCGTTCCCTTTCTTAGTGAGAGAGATGAGAGAGAGAGAGAGAGAGAGAGAGAGAGAGAGAGAGAGAGAGAGAGAGAGAGAGAGAGAGAGAGAGCAGAAATGACGTATATAGAATAAATTACAATTTTAAGCATAAATGAATTGGAGGAGGTTGAAGAAGTAGGAACAGCTCCGGAATCTTCCAAGGTTAAGATATAAGTAGACAGAACAAATGAATTTTGCTGTAGAGTTGTAAAAAATTTAAGCCATAAAGTAGAGAATTCAGAAGACTCCAAATTAGAGATACGAGAACAGACATCGTGGTGCACATGAGGCAACATCCGGCCTTGGCTAAAAATTGAGGATAGAAACATTAGGAGGAAACAGAGTAGAAAAGTTTGCTGTCAGAACACCCAAGCATCCGAGTTTCAGTTAAGAATAAGATGTGAGGTCAAGAAGAAGAGAGGTGTTCGACAAAGTGGAAATTGGTAAAGAGACCGCGAATATTCCAAAAATTAATGAAAAAAAGGTCCGTGCATCAGGGCAAGTCAGCATAGAGGTCTTGGTGCCACCATCCCATCACCAGGGGTCACCAACTCCCAAGTAGTGATTGGGGAAGGGGTCTATGAGGGGCATTCTTTAGATGACACCCCCTCCAAGCATCTCCGAAGCAGCTTTTGTTTCGCCATTTTACTTCTTTTTTAAGGTAATGTACGAGTAAAATCTGGTAAATTTGTGGGAACATGTGAGAAGAGTGGGGAGGGAAAGTGAAAATGAACACTCCGTATATATATATATATATATATATATATATATATATATATATATATATATATATATATATATATATATATATATATATATATATATATATATATATATATATATATATATATTTTTGAAAGTTAACAGCAGTTCACTGACGCAAGGAGAATAGCCATGAAGCAACTAACCTCTAATCTTTCTGATATTTCAAATTGGAACAGAGAAAATATGGTCGCTTTCAGTACCTCATTAACTCAATTCCTACATATCTTTGCTCGAAACAACCTTCCACACATCTATGTCATCTTCTTCGAAAAACGAATAACTAAAACCTTCATCTGTACTTAATATTCTCGGTGTTTCTTTTTCTCGTGATCTTTCTTGGAAGGATAACATTACCTCTCTTTCTAAACAAGCTTCTAGGATATATGCAGGATTTTTAAAGAAATTTCTATCTTAGATAAATCCGCAAACGAATCCGCCCGGATGTGAATTTTAAAATCCGCATCCGCACTTGACGAAAGTTCTACATCCATACTTCACCAAAATTCGACATTATCATCCGCAAAATGAGAAAATATGACACCCGATTCGTCACTATATATATATATATATATATATATATATATATATATATATATATATATATATATATATATATATATATATATATATATATATATATATATATATATATATATATCCTCTGTGCCAGTGACCCACATGGAGCTTTAAGGAGTTGGGAGCTCTAAACATAATTCTGTTAAGCAAGACTTGATATGAATAGATATGCATCGTTTAAAATTATTTAAGGCATGGTAAGTGGGGGAAGGTAGAAGAAGAAAGTGTGTTCCATACTCTACCAACAATGTACACGTAAGAATGAGCAGAGCGTTTAAGCTTGGGGACACAGAGATGGACAAAAGAAAGGATGAGGCAGTGTAAAATTACAATCCCTGCGAGCTCTCTTTACTCATCACGGGAGGAGTTATGAGATTAGAGAGTTAGATAAACAATGTCTGCCGTATATATATATATATATATATATATATATATATATATATATATATATATATATATATATATATATATATATATATATATATATATATATATATATATATATATATATATATATATATATATATATATATATATATATATATATATATATATATAATATAATAATAAAAAAAAAAAAAAAAAAAAAAAAAAAAAAAAAAAAAAAAAAAAAAAAAAAAAAAAAAAAAAAAAAAAAAAAAAAAAAAAAAAAAAAAAAAAATCACACCCACACACACACATACACACACACAAAAAAAAAAAGGACCAAAATGAGAAACAGAAATTCAGATGGTCCAACGAAATCATATATATATATATATATATATATATATATATATATATATATATATATATATATATATATATATATATATATATATATATATATATATATATATATATATATATATATATATATATATATATATATATATATATATATATATATATGTAGTCCATCTCCTTATATACACTTAATTAAAATTTTCGGTCTCTGAATTTATCCGAAGAGGAAATATTTTGGGCAATTTGATACTTTAAAATGATCGATTTTTTTTCGATTCACATCGAATTATTACTGTTTCGTCTGTACCTATCAATAAACGCATCCCAAAACTTATGACAGAACTAAATATCTTTAGCACTGAAGGGTAAATTAATCTATTTCCCTTCAACTAAAACACAAATTTTCCAATTACAAACACTTCTTGTTCTCGAGACATTCGTCGGGAGGACGATGTCTTCAGGAATTTCTGACATCTTCAAATTCCTCAAATTCAAGCTTCTTATTCTTCTTACTGTAATCGCTAAAAGTCTTTAACTCTCACAGACTCTATCCAATTGTTATCTATCAACAAAACATTTTCTCCACTCCTCTTATATGATGTATAAGATTTTTCTCTAAACTCTCTTATCATATATATATATATATATATATATATATATATATATATATATATATATATATATATATATATATATATATATATATATATATATATATATATATATATATATATATATATTATTTTATTTTTTTTATACAAAATTTGATTTTTTTGTTCTGTTTCCAGAATGAACAAACGTTGGTTTTCTATCGATTTGTGGATTGAGAAAATTTATGAAATAATTAAGGATGAAAAAGTCGAACTTTCGTACGGAGGTCAATTTCGAAATCCCTCACGTTGCAAAGGTAAGAACCAAATCACAATGCCTTTATTAATTCAATTATTAATTTTAAATAATAATAATAATAATAATAATAATAATAATAATAATAATAATAATAATAATAATAATAATAATAATAATAATAATAATATCTTTAATTAAGATTTTTAAAATGAAACATTTCTAATTAAATGTAATTTTTATTTTATTAAAATTCAAATAAATGTTTTGGTTAACATTTGGAAAAATTTTTAGAAATTAAAATTTACATATTTGTATGAAGTTAAAAATTAAAATAATTTTAAAATTAAACATTTTAATTGTCAACTTTTTTTTTTTCATAAATGAATTTTTCTTCAATTTTCAGATTACATTTCTTATTGACTCCGGAAATTTTCAATCTAGAGGTGGGACTATGGCTTGGATACGGGCTGTGACTGGGATTTGGGACTATGGCTTGGATACGGGACTGTAACTGGGATTTGGAATTGCTACTGGGATTTGGGACTATGACTGGGATAGTCAAATGAATATCACCATATTAGGAATGAAACTGTTGTGATGGTTGCAGTTGGAAAAATCTTTCCTCCTCGACAACACCAATTAAAGTGGATGGAACTCCTTCTTCAATCACGCCACCTTCAATTCCTCAATCAAAGTTTTTTCTTGCCTTGATCGAAGGAGGCTTTACCGACGAAGCCTTGATCGACAAAGTCTTGATAGACAAAATCGTGACGGTGACAGAAGTCTATAGTATATATATATATATATATATATATATATATATATATATATATATATATATATATATATATATATATATATATATATATATATATATATATATATATATATATATATATATTATTTTTTTTTTTTTATTTTTTTATTGTTATTATTAATATTATTATTATTATTATATTATTATTATAATTATTAATTATTATTTATTATTATTTTTATTATTATTATTATTATTTATATATTATATATTATTATTATTATTATATTATATATTATTATTATATATATATATATATATATATATATATATATATATATATATATATATATATATATATATATATATATATATATATATATATATATATATATATATATATATATATATATATATATATATATAATATATATATATATATACATCTACAACCTCTCCCATTAAGGGTTTTCACACTGTCAGTGGAACTAGCATCTTTCCCCCATCTGTCGTCCTTGCATTTATTTCTCTTCACATGATCCGATCCTGTCGTCGATTTCCAAACCTCATGTTTCCAAATTTAAATTCTTAATGTTAAGGTTTAATTTTTCAGTAAAAGCCGAAGTTCCATTACTTGAAAGATTTGTTGCTCCTCTATAGATTTAGAGACATAATTTTATCGAAACTTATTTTATTTATTTTTTTTTAATGCAAAAATATTTTCTAAAATTCTAATTTTAAAATAAATTTTAGCTATTAGTTTTTAAAAATTTTGTTCAGTACTATCTTAATGCATAAACCTTCTCTCTTCTTTTCTCTCCTCAATCTTCTTTCTGATTCTTCTCGCTTTTCTTTTCCCATCTGCTTTTAGGCACATCCACTCTCGACAACGGCCGAATCATATATATATATATATATATATATATATATATATATATATATATATATATATATATATATATATATATATATATATATATATATATATATATTATTATTATTATTATTATGTGTAACTTATATTTTTTAATAACTAATGTGAATGTATTTAATACATAAATTTTAAAATAAAAAGTATAAAACTGTCAAAATATATTTATTTACCATAAACATACAGGATTTGATAAAAGTACAAGGAGTGATTGAGAAGTCATGCCATCTTGATATAAGAAAATACTTATTCGGAAACAGAATGTTAATTTTTGGAATTTTTTACAGCAATAAGTTGTTGAGAGTGATTCATATGCAACAGGACTGGATGATTTATGGAAGGACTGGGTATCATTTAATATACTATGACTCAACGTAATTGGTGGAATGGCAGTTAATTATTAAAGTAAAACAGCATAAGTAAATATGACTATAGGTTTATCAAGTAAAAGACTAGCAAGAATAGCGAGCATATTCTGAAGATGTAGTTTTGAATTTGTGGTTCGAGAACATTTTTGCTTGTTTACCGAAAAGTACTTTTGACAGACCCTTCGATGCAGTTGTTTGACAATGCATATATAGTTCATATATTATGTATTATGGTTATATATTTTGCATGATGTATGTGTATTTGCGTAATTAATTTATATACTTAGTTTCACTGGGACAGTCTGAATGGGGGCCTTGTGGTTTTTTACGGACTCTATTTTACTTAAATTCATATTTTTATTTTTAACAAATTATAAAAGATATCCTATAAAAATATTTTACCTATTGGTCTATACCTACTATAAGAAAATAAATAAATAAAAATAAAAATTTTTATTACTTAAATTATCATTCCCCTGCAAAGATCAATTAAAAGGTCATGTTTTATTTACAATTGAAAATCAAATCTTAAATCATTAAGGGAAGGTCTCGATGGTCCGTTTTATATACGGAATTTTGTTAATAAAAAGGTTAAATAATTTTATGATATTGAAGAAAGACTTCCAGGATTATAATTTACTTGAGAACTAATAAACATGCCCGTAATCCTTTGAAAAATATATATATATATATATATATATATATATATATATATATATATATATATATATATATATATATATATATATATATATATATATATATATATATATATATATATATATATATATATATATATATATATATATATATATATATATATATATATATATATATATATATATATATATATATATATATATATATATATATATATATATATATATATATATATATATATATATATATATATATATATATATATATATATATATATATATATCTTTTGTCGAAATGACCAGAGACTCAAGCAGTTCAATAGAGTTAGCGAGTTCAGGTTATAATTTGGCTAATCAAGAGCCGACATGAACTCCAAAAGTTGTGAAAACACCAGAATAATCATTAAGTTTAAATCTCGGGTCAAAAAAATGGACAATGGACAATGAGCTTTAATCACTCCCCAAGGGGGTAGGAATGCGATTAGTCTGTTATATATATATATATATATATATATATATATATATATATATATATATATATATATATATATATATATATATATATATATATATATAACAATAAAAAAAAAGTATGAATAACAGAGAAGTTTAATGAAACATTCGCTTGGAACGACAAATACGGACAGAAAATGAAAGATTGGATAAGAAGGCAAAAATTAAAAATAAAAAAAGTAACAGACATATTGTATTCAGGACCAAAGAAAAGAAATAGAGATTCAGATGGACCTATGATATCTTCTACTGTTTAAAAATTGAAAAGTGTTTAAAACTGATAAAAGACCTCAAACAGTCGAAACCCAAGCTTTCTACGAGAGTTCTTTTTCTTTTTTCTTTTTTGAGATAATCTGATCACCTTCCTATCTGTGCATCCTTTAATATTATGAATAAAGTTCTCCATATCTTTATTAGATATGACCCCAATATATAGCGAGGAAAACTTTTCGATATTTTGGTTCTAAAAAAACTAGTCGGATGTGATTTTCCATGTAATAATATCGATTTACTCCGGAGATCACAAGTAGCGTTTAGAATGTATGAAAGAGGAGTTTCTCTCTCATGCAATTTTAAAAAGACTCATAAACTTTGATTTTACACCGATTGTTATCGTGAAATCAGTCTCTGTGAAGCAACTTTCCGGAATTTTTGATATGTTCAAGCTCCAGAAACTCTTGCTTCTTATAATCTATTCTCGAATCGTGCTAAACCTTTTCAACTCTTCAACTCTTAGACTCTACTCAATCGATTTTTGTAGTTGAATAGATAACTTGATAATCTTTTGTAGGAGATTTTTCAAGTTCTTTCGTTTTTCTATCCACAAATTTCAAACATTATCTGCTTCAAATGAGTTCAGTCGAGCTGAACAACCTAATACTATTAACATTATTGCCCACCAAACAGTGAAACTTACATCCCTACATAGGAATTAAACACGATACAACAAATTAAATAAGATACATATATACACACATACACATGCACACATACACATACACATACACACACACACACACACACATATATATATATATATATATATATATATAATATATATATATATATATATATATATATATATATATATATATATATATATATATATATATTCACCTCTGGAGGGTAAAATTCAGAGGTCTACTAAATTTCCACCAAAGTTAGGGAAGAACACATAAATCAGGTCAGTTAAAGTCCGACTTTTCCCGATACACAGAGTTTGAAGGTGTGCAATTCAAAGAAAGTTGGAGTAATAGATACAGAGATTGTTGCTCAAGACTATACCAATAGAGTACATATAAGATTGAGCATAAAGGTTAAGTCTGGGGTCAGAGAGTAAGAAGAAATTGTGTTGAAAAGCGTGTCGCACGAGCCCTTCTCAAGTGTAGGAGGTATGCGATGGGAGAGTTCAGGAGAGCAGTGTCCATTGTAATAGCGATATTATAGAGAGAGTGACGCAACAATTCGACGGACAGAATTAGTGAGAGTGGAAGACTTTAGATTTCACCTTTTCAAGGAGAACTGTATGAGTGGAAACACCCCAGATGTATAAGGCGTACTCCATACAAGGGCGAGCAACACCCCTATAAAGAGCAAGCAACTGAGGTGAAGTGAAGAAGTTTGTTTAGAAAGAGATGTAACGTGATCTTTACAAAAAAAATCACGAGATAAAGAAGCACCTAGAATATTGAGGAGAGATGAAGGTTTGAATTGTATGTTATAGAAGAAATTGCTATAGTTGTGAGGAATATTGTGTAGAGTAGAGAGATGGAGGAATTGAGTTTTTGAGGCATGGAAAACGATCAGAAGTTAGTCGCTCCAAGGTTACTCTCCTTGCGTCTATTAACTCTTGTTGGAAAGGTCTGAGAGCGGTATGTGGTGTAAGTAGAAGGGATACAGTTAGGAATGCGAGAATAAAGGAGCAATGTGCTTGGGGAAGGGGTATGGTTGAGAGAGCTGAGCAGAACATGTTGAGGTGGTTTGGGCATGTTTGTAGGATGAATGATGAGAGAATAGCTAAAAAGGTGTTTATATCGGAAGTTGAAGGTGTAAGAAGTAGGGGGAGACCTAGGGGAGGTTGGGTAAGTGGGGTCAAGGAGTTATTGAGGGATAGGGGGTTGGGATGGAAGGAGGATTTACGGTTGACGGAGGACAGGAATGAATGGAAAAGATTGGTGAGGGGATGAATGCTGTTAAGTTGTGACTTGTGGTAGTCAACACCCCACGTTTGTGGGAAAAGTTGAGAGTAATATATATAATATATATATATATATATATATATATAT
>SEYY01014706.1:25000-27500 GCA_009176605.1 Armadillidium nasatum | reverse complement strand
GATGTGTCGCGTATACAACTTTCTCTCCTATAAGGAGTGTGATCAAATGAAGGCGGTATACAACGGAAGATTTGAGGATGAATAATTCAAAAGTGCGGTGTCTGTTGTTATAGTGACGCTATAAGGAGTGTGATGCAATAGGTCGATTATATATACAAGAAACACTAGGAATAAATCATTGCGCACATATACAAGAAATTTACATTGGAGAGTCAACTAAGTCGTCTAGAGAGCGGAAGATTTGAGGATGAGGTCTGCAAAGTGAGCCGTATCTTTGAAAGGCTTTGAAAGGCGCCTTCCGTGGATTCTCCGAGGCTACATGCGTTTTAATAATTTTAAAAAGATATTAAAAGAAATATTTAATTATGGTATTAGTGTTTATAATGTGGTGAAGAAGAACGAAGTCTCTCTTGTGCCGAGTTCAAAAGCGCACTGGAAGGATTACGTTCTGGGGAAATTCACGATAAAGAAAAATCATTAGGCACCAGAATTTAGAGAAATATCCAAACTCATCACTTCATACATATAACCAATGTTAGATAATTAAATCAGTTTGGACTGACCTTGCGGTCTTCCATATATATATATATATATATATTATATATATATATATATATATATATATATATATATATATATATATATATATATATATATATATATATATATATATATATATATATATATATATATATATATATATATATATATATATATATATAGCTCTTACATAAACACTTTCGTATTCGTGTTAATATTACGAGTAGTTTGTCACTATAAGGCACTTTTATGCTGTAGAAATTGAACTGCTATAGCAGTTCAATTTATACATGAATATTAAAGAGGAGAAGAGAATAACACTTAAAATTGGTTAGGTTTTGCGAAACAAAAAAAATTTTCGTTAATAACATTATGAACATTATATATTTAGCTTAATAGACTGACTCCACGTACGAATGTTTTTCACTGTTTTTCTTTTTTTTTGGCACAATTCATTAGCAAGTTAAATATTCGCAATAAGACGTTTTTTGTGAGGGTATAAGTTTTCCTCTTCACTTCCTCTCTCAGTAATTTTTCCTTCATTCTTTCTTTCTCTCTCTCTCTCTCTGTTTTCTCTCTACCTCCTTCCTCTCCCTTTAAGTATTGGTCAGTATAGATATGTCATATTTAAAATAGTAAAAGTTATTTCATTCGGTCACTTATTTTCAATCCTTTTCTTGCACAATGCAATGAATTCAAAAAGACATTTTCAAACCTCGCATCTCATACTCTAAATCCAAAATCTATCAAAAAAATTTCTGACCTACTTTTGTGATTAAATTTAAAATATAAATCCAATAGTTTCGCTTCTTTATTTAACAGAAGAATTCGAAATTACATAAAATTTGTTCTATATTTATATACCTGAAGAACAATACGGAGAACAACAAAAGATGTCAACGAGGTATTTCAAGACATCCTTTCAAACGAAGAATTTCAAGAGTACTCATATAGTATTATAAGAAAGATAATCTCATTCAAGAATTTTTCAACATTCAATTTAAGGGTAATTCTAACTATTTCTTTGTTTTCACAGATTTTCAATGAAAATTCACATCAATAATAATAATAATAATAATAATAATAATAATAATAATAATAATAATAATAAAATAATAATAATAAATAATAATAATAATAATAATAATAATAATAATAATAATAATAATAATAATAATAATAATAATAATAATAATAATAATAATAATAATAATAATAATAATAATAATAATAATAATAATAATAATAATAATAATAATAATAATAATAATAATAATAATAATAATAATAATAATAAAGTCAGGAAAGCCCTAATATCACTATTATCACAATTTTGATATTTCGTTGAAAATTGCCCTTCAAAGTAGGATTTTCTTCTTCTATTCTCACCTCTGTTGAACATCTTCGAAAATGCAGAAATCAATTTTGTATCTCTTTAGAACAAAGTCTCACACCTGACATTCTTCCCAAGGATCAAAGTTTATTTAACTTTAAGTCTCTACCCTATTTTTAAGCAATTCATACTTTGCTGATCATATATATATATATATATATATATATATATATATATATATATATATATATATATATATATATATAATATATATATATATATATATATATATATATATATATATATATATATATATAAAATTTATAATCTTTGTAATCTTCCCTTTATTAACTCAGATGATAACATTCATACTTACTCAGGATTCAGTTAAGGACAAGTGTTCAATAAACCAAAATAATAATAATAATAATAATAATAATAATAATAATAATAATAATAATAATAATAATAATAATAATAATAATAATAATAATAATAATAATAATAAAAATAATAATAATGATAATAATATAGTAATTCAATATCAGCTTTTGATTTAATAAAAGTCTTACATTTAATTTCCAAATTTCTGAAAAAGTAATTTTTGAAAATTGTTTAATTTTCTTA
>SEYY01014706.1:0-5000 GCA_009176605.1 Armadillidium nasatum | reverse complement strand
TGTATAGATTTTACACTAAAAGATGCAAAGTTATTTTAAACAATGTATATTCTATGACATTTTCTTGTAACACCTATATTTAAAAAGTTATTTACAGAAAACTAAAAACAAATCGACTTTTTTTCCAAAAATTGTCTCATTTAATATCTATTTGGTTGTTTTTCAGATACATAATTAAATAAATATCATCAATTTTAATATATTTAGCGATGTCTACAAGAAAAACAGCAAATAAATCAAATAAATACATTGTGGATGAATGCTTTAAACCC
Source organism: Armadillidium nasatum (assembly GCA_009176605.1). NCBI lineage: Eukaryota > Metazoa > Arthropoda > Malacostraca > Isopoda > Armadillidiidae > Armadillidium > Armadillidium nasatum. The sequence continues at coordinate 4,728 of SEYY01014706.1, read as the reverse complement.
TTAGAAGAATTTCCTTTTAGAAAACTTCCCACTTTAAAGCAAGTGCTTGAAAGATGTCTTTACTTTAAAGACTATAGGAAAGAGAGTGTTCAGAGGGATGTTAGTGTAGAACTATTCAATCTATGGGTAAATTATAATGTTTATCCAATATCTGTCATTGGAGTTAAAACAAAGCTCAGCAGTTACATTGAAAAATTTTATAAATTTGTGAACTATGAAAAAAAGAAAAGAGGACGAAAATATGAAACAGATGCAGGAGGTTTAATAGAAGAGGCAAATCAACTATTTGATGTACATTAAAAAGACCACAAGAAACTAGCAGAAATTGAAAAGAAGTTTCTATTAAAAATGACAGATGGAGATTACAAGTTTTATGAGGTGACTATAACATCAAAAGTTTAGACCCAGCTTTAAAGCATTTACTGAAATACTCAATTCAAACTTAAAATTATATTTAACATCCAGTAGGTAGAGATAAAAAGTGTTTTATAGAATTTTTCCATTTTCAGGATCAAAAAACCAACAGGCATGGCTACTGCACTTCTAAGCTAGTTCCTGAAACACCTTCTGAAGCCAAATTCAAAAAAAAGAGTTATTCAAGAAAGTTTTAGTTCAAAGAAAGCTAGGAAAGTGTTCTTTTCAAGGATTTGAAGAAGAAAGTCCTCAAGTATCTGGAGAAATAGAGAAATCAGATGCTGAAATATCTGAGTCATTTTCAATTAGTAATGATTCAGATCCTGATTATAGTGGAGAAATGTCAAGTTCTGAGCAAAATCGAACAAGGCTACGAATACTTGCTGAAATGTGTGACAGGTAATTTAAGTAGTTTTGTCATTAAAAGTTACAAAAAGCCAAAAAAAAAAAAAAAAAAACAGTCTTACAAATCAATGCTTCATTAGACATTGAGATATATTCATACCAAATTCCTATTGAAAGCTATTTTTCTTATAAATAGTACTAAAAATCTCTTTTTCAGGTATCAAATAAGTGAAAGAGCTGGTGCAGCTATTGCTTCTGCTACATTGGTAGATTTTTTAGTTATCACCAAAGACAAAATGCAGCATGTTATTGACAAGCAAGTATTTCTATCATACAAATTGCTACTAAATACCTATCTACAATTATTTAGTTATAATTATTATAATTATAATTGCTTTAACACAAAAATACCTTTCAGAAATAAATTAAGAAGAGAAAGGGAAAAATTGCGAGCAGAAGCGCAGAAAGAAGAAAAAAATCCTGTTCGAAAAGGTCACAGGAATAGCCTTCGATGGCAGGCGAGATGCAACCCTTGTGAATTGTGAAATTAATGGGATATATCACACTTCAACACTGCTGGAGGAGCATTATGTCATCACTGGTGAGCCAGTTAAGTAATACTAAGTAAGTATCAAGCGCCTTTAAATTATGAAAACTAAATTACCTATATTTATAAAATATTCTGTACCTATGTTATTAGAAATTTCTATTTTCAGATGACTTTTACCTTGATCACATCACACCAAAAAGCGCCAAGGGAATAGATGTAGCTCATGGAATATTCAAAACACTACAGGGAACAGAGCTTCAAACAAGACTGAACTTAGCAAAGGCAGATGGAACCAATGTCAATACTGGTCATTCACGTGGTTCCATTAGATATTTGGAAATGTTTCTAGGAGTTCCATTACAGTGGGATATTTGCATTTTTCATCTAAATGAGTTACCTTTAAGGCATATTTTTATGAAAATTGATGGAACTACCAAAGGGCCAGAAAAATTTTCTGGAGCCATTGGTTCACAGCTGAATGGCAATGTTTCCAAATGGGGTGTTGCTAAGTTTAGGCAAATTACAAATCCAAAATTTGTCATACTACACAATAAAGTCATTGATGACTTATCGACTGACCAGTACTATGCTTATCGCATCTGTTGGGGTGTAATCACAGGGAACATAGATGACGATTTGGCCTTTTTAGAAGTTGGACCTATGAACCATTCTCGTTGGCTAACATTAGCATGCAGAATCTTGCGGTATTATGTATCCATTTCCAAACCTACTAAAAATCTAAAGCTGATTACCGAATTTATAGTAAAGGTGTATTTTCCTAGTTGGTTTGATATTAAGATTAATAAATATTTAACTGACGGTCCCAAAAACCTATTTAATGTGATTCAAAGAATCAATAAATTTCCTGATTCAAATGCTAGGAACATTTGTTATAAAGTTATAGATAATAACAGTTATTTTGCTCATGGTGAAAATATTCTCATTGGAATGTTAGCCGACGAGGATGAAGAGGTCAGAAGGAAAGCGGTTAATAAAGTTTTGCATTTGAAAGGCCTCATAGAAGACTATCATGGTGAAGATGATGATTTTGTAGGGGAACGGTTGAGAGTGATGATGACAATGAAGCCAATGTTAGTGAAAGTGATTACCCCTCAATGAATAAAGATGTAAGATTGTTTTTAAAGCCCAAGATTAATTTCAAAGCTGTATGTTATTATAAAATGACCTCAATTTCCCAATGGCACACAATTCCACCGGTTTTGAGACTGATTGAAGAAGATAAAATACTTGAATTTATCGAAAAACCACTTAAGTTAAGACATGAGTGTCACAGCCAAAATGTTGAAAGTTGGACACGATCGCAGAGATGAGTTATTCGAAACAAAATTAGGTCCAGGAAATTACTTAAAAATTTCAAATCAAAAAGTGATTTTAAAATTTAATGTTTTATATATTTTTTTCTGTTTTCTATATAAATAACCACTGGACTAAAATTGTAAGGATTTTATATCTTGATAGTTAATTTGAACATAGGGGTAATATATTAAAAGTATCCGCTGTTATATTTTTGTAGTATATGCCACTATTTAAACTAAAAAACACAAAAAAAATTTTGTTTTTGTTTTTTGGCGATAACTTCATAAATATAGTTTTTAAGGAAAAATTTTATTTCAATAAAACATGTTCTAAATTTAAGTCTGCATCATTTGGTACCTAATTGAGGCTTGTAGCTTATTTTATAAAGCATTTTTGATTATTTTTGCATTATTAATTAACCCATAAAAATGTTCAAAATTTTATATTTTGAGACTTAAACCCAAGTGGGTCAGATAAAAATAATAACCACTGACTTTTTTCTTCATAAATGTGTTTTACAAATCAAAAGCCAGGTATTAGGAGGGGACACTTTTTGATTTGTTAAAATTTTTATTTTGCATTATATATTATATTATATATATATATATATAATTATATATATATAATAATATATTATATATATATATATATATATATATATTTATATATATATATATATATATATATATATATATATATATATATATATAATATATATATATATATATATATATATATATATATATATATATATATATATATATATATATAATATATATATAATTTATATAAAAAAGTAAATGTTTGAATATTGGAGTTAAAAAAAAAAAGCAAGAAAAAAAACAAAAAAAAAAAAAAAAAACAAAGAAAAAATAAATACTAATACAGTTTATTACCATACCAAATTTATTACTATTAATATTATTATTATTATAATTATGTTATTGATAGTATTACTATTTTTTGTATAATAATTATTATTATTATTATTAATGTTATTGATCCTATTACTTTCTTTTGTATTTTTATTAGAATTATTAATAATAATGCATTAAAATTTATATTTTATGTTATTAAATAAACTGAAGAGCTTTTAATCGTGTAAATTTTGAGGCTCAATGGAAACCAATGCGTATCCACATAGAAGCCCCTTTTCAGAGAACTGGACAGCTAACAAATTATTAATATTGTAAGTAGTAAGGTTTGCACTTTCGGCTGGTGCCAGATTTCGAAAATCTGGCAACCTGTCCCTAACGGTCTTTTCTGCATTTGCGTGCAATCTTGCATTCTCAGGGACCTTCCTGACATTTTCTTTGTCGGTTCAATTATTGTATTTAGTTGTATAGGACCTTCTGTTATGCTATTAACTTGTAAATGTAAAGAAGGTTAAAGAAATGGGACGGTAGTTGGAGGGTTGAGAGGAGTATTCCTTCTTCGACACTGACTGAATGAGCGAACGTTCTCCACAAGAAGGGAAGATTGAAGTAGAAAGGCATAGACGGAATAGTTTACCAAGGCTACATTCCACTGAAAAAAAACTGTGAAAATTGAAATTGAAATTGAAATTGTTACTAGAAGCGGTAGCAGAGTAGTATTTGAAATACACGAAAAAAATGAGAATATATATATATATATATAATATATATATATATATATATATATATATATTATATATATATATATATATATATATATATATATATATATATATATATATATATATATATATATATATATATATATATATATATAAAATTTCAATATTAATAATTAAAAAAGAAAATTTTTAAAAAAAAAAAATTATTATTAATTATTATTATTATTATTATTATTATTATTATTATTATTATTATTATTATTATTATTATTATTATTATTATTATTATTATTATTATTATTATTATTATTATTATTATTATTATTATTATTTATAAACGTATTTAAAATAAACAGTGTAGATGCAGTTTCAATAAATCAGATTCAAGGAACACGAGAAAGACTTAAAAATGAATGCAATGCGTTAATTAAGAGAAGAAATAAAATTTATTTTTCTAAAATAACTTCATATAATATATATATATAATATATATATATAATATATA
>SEYY01014705.1:0-11133 GCA_009176605.1 Armadillidium nasatum | reverse complement strand
TTTAAAATTAAGAGGAGTGTTATTTAGCCAGATGGATTCATGATATTTTAGATAAGAATTAGCTAAGATGGCGCTAAGGGGGGAGCCCATGGCCAGGGAATTAGATTGTAGGTAAAGTTGTTGGTTGAAAAAGAAATACGTGTAGGAGGTTGCCAGATTTAAAAGTTCTTTAAATTCGGATTTAGAAAAGTTCATGAAGGTGCTTTGAGAACGAAAAATGTCATCGAGTATAATGTTGATGGCTTCGGAGGTGGGGATATTGGTGTAAAGGGGTTGGATGTCGAAGCTGGTCATGTAAAAATTATGTAAATTGTCGATGGAGTTTAACCAGGATTTGAAAGTGTATGAGTTTTGGACTGAGTATTCGTTAAAGCTAAAAGGAGTTAAAAAAGGTACCAGAAATTTGGCAAGGTTGTAATTGTGAGTATTATATGCTGCAAGGATCGGTCTGATAGGGCAGTTTGGCTTATGAATTTTGGGGAGACCGTATAATGTACCAGGGGAAGAACCTCTGGAATAGCAAGTATCGTAATCGGATTTATTTAAAGTGTTATTATTGAGAAATTTTCTAAGGAAGCGGTTGACTTTGTCTTCTAAATTTAATGATAATTTAAGTGGGTCTTTAGCTTTAGTTTTAAACTTAGTAGAGTCGATCAGGATCGTGTTAATTTTATTAATGTAATTTGTTTTGTTCATAACAACGACATTTCTGCCTTTGTCTGGTTTGCATATAATAATAGAAGAGTACATTTTTAAGGACTTTAAAATAGGGAAGTCGGTTTTTGATATAAGATAGGAAAATACTTTGTGGGGTTTAAAATTCTAATAATATTTTTGAGCGATGTGGTTTATTTTAGACTGAATAGTATTAAAATTAACTTTATATGGAAGATGAGTTTTTAAGTTATGAAGAAACCTTTCGAAGGAGAGACGGTAGTTAATAGAATTAATATTAAAATTGGGGAGGTGAAAGTTAAGATCTAGGGACAATAGACGTTCTTCGTTTTTGGAAAGGATTCTGTTAGATAGGTTAACAATATTGGAGATCAAGTTTCAGTTTCTCAAATTTCTTGTTTAGAGTTTCAACTGTTCGAAAGAGCTTCAAAGTATCTAGGCCGTATCTTTTTTGTATAATATCGTACACGTTTCTATTCTTGGGAAATCTGGTTTTTATAATGAAGAGTAGCACCAGAGCTCGGAACATTTTCTTCGGAGAAAAAATAGAATTTTCGGTTAAAATTTGTCTTTTATTTATTCACAAAAAATTATATTATTAATCACTCGTTAAAATTGATTTAAAAACTAATTCTATGCAATTAAAATAATTGTAGGAAAACATTAGGTTAAAGCTTATTTTTTCTTTTTTCAACTTTTCGGGAAATATATTAATCCCATCATCAGGGAACAGTTTTGATTGTTTGATTTTTATGTTTGTTATTTTATTTTAGTTATTTGTGTCATGTTGTTCTAATATTTCTGTTCTTTCTACAGATGAAAGATTTTTTATTTGTTTAAAAACAATCAAAACTGTTTACTTTAATTAAATCCGCCTCCCAACCATCCCCAGGTACTAACCCAAAGTATAATGGCCAGAATACCCCGAGCAATACCTAAAGGAAGTTAGAAGGTTATGCTTAGACTGTATTGTAGATGACTTCTTGAAGACTTTCAATTTTAAAACATTGACCAACATTAGCTATTTTAATAGTAGTTTAATAATACTTATCTTTAGTCCCTTAGTATTAGTTGTATAATCAACAAAATATTGACTTCACTAGCCAGCAATTACTTACAACCGGCAATAGTTTGTGAAATAGTTTATCACTTTTAAATCACTTTCATAACAGTATTTTTAATTTTATTTTATCACAATAATTGTTATTTTAACATAACAATAATAACTGTTTTTAACAATAGTTTTTAATAACTCCACTTTAACAATAGTTTTAACAATTGTTGAAATTAAGCTTTAACAAAAAACTACTTTTCATAAATCATTTTAACAACTGTAGTTTTCCGAAAAACTAATTGTTCCATTTTAGAACGATGTAATTTTGTAACGATGTTATATTTAACAATGAGAATTTTATAGTATTTTAACAAAGATTTTAAACATATAAATTGATAATTTTATTAAATTTAACTTTTAATATTTTAACAATGTTATTATTCTCCCCAAAGAAAGTTGCAGAGAAGCTGCAAATTCTACATTAAATTTAATTTTGATTTTATTAATTTGTCAGATTTTAAAGCAGCCTGTCTTTTTGGTCTACCAATCACCAATTTTGACCCGTCTTCATCATCCTTAGGTACAGTTTTATTTACAGACAATTCTTGCGGAAATGTCTTTTCATGAGACAAGGACATTTCCAATGGATATAAATTATTTATAAAATGATGAGCTATTTGACCATTACTTTGTTTAACTTTCACTGACCTATTATCAGTTCTAAAACTCTACCAGTCATCTAGAATGGACGTAGTTTTATTTCAGACCTGATTAATATAATATAATTTACCTTAATTACGTTATCCCAAGATAATTCATAAATTTTACTCATAGATTCTCTTAAAGACAATAAATACTCTTGATACCAAAGTTGTTTAAATTTGTTGAACAATTCCTCTTGAGTATCAAGAGTTTGTTCTAATGTTTTTTGGTTAGTCTCTTTCCAAACATTTTCTGATTCACCTCTTAAAATTAAAGAAGAATTACAATTTAACCTTAAAAAAGAATTTGGTGTTATAATTTCAACATCACTGAACTCTGACCTATAAGTAAGAGGTCTTAGAATTTATTGCATTTTTTATAAATGATAAGGTGGTGAGCATTTCAAAATATGTTAATTTGGCTCGACCTATGACTTTATACATACAAGATTTAAGAGTACGAATCTGCCTTTCATAAAATGCTCCTGCCCAGGCAGAAAATAAAGGAATTTTTACATGTTTAATATTATTGGAATTTAACTCCTTCTTGAACTCACTGGACTCTAGAGCTTTAGCTAAAAAATTGGCACCTTTGTTAAATGTACGAGCGTTATCTGAGTATATGTAATCTGGAATGGTATAATGATTACAAAAGCGTTGAAATGCAAGTAGGAATGTTGGTACACTCATGTCTGGCACTAATTCTAAGTGTATAGCTCTTTTGTTTAGGCAAGTGAAAATTAAAATGAACATTTTAGCAGAAGTATTGGTATTTTCATTCTTTACAAACAAATGCCCAATATAATCAATGCCAATAAATTTGAATGGAATTACTAATTTCAAATAAATTTAAGCTGTTGACCAACACTGTAATATTTTTACTTTTTGGGTCTGATTTTAAAAATTCTATTTCATTAGAATAACAAGAACTTTGTACACTTTTAACCCAATACATTAATGCCTTTTTATATGGATCTTCTTTTTTCATATTACAAAATATAAAATATAAATACTTTGTAATATTCATAACTTTGTCAAAATTAGAATATTTATGAATATTTAAAATTTCATTATGATTAGGCTGAAAATTAATATTTATAGTATTAAAACTCATGACTTCTTTTTCACTGCTATTTATATTATTACCCAAAACATTAGTATCAATGAATTTATTACCATTATTAATATTAGCAGAGAAATAATTATTAATTTCAGGCACTACTGACAATAATGGATATTTTGGCCAGTTATCCAGATCTTTATTTAACCATGTGGGTCCATATAACCATAAATCAATATTTTCCATGAATTTTTTATATGAAACACCTCTGGTTAACAGATCTGCTGGATTCATATCAGTATGTACATAATGAAAATAAAACTTAATATTATATTTTACCTTAATATTATTTATCATTGAAGAAACATCTTTTAATCTATTGTTAACATATCTACCTTTAACCTAAGTTTCTCCAGTGAGAATCTAGTTTAGCACCCGTTGGGAGTCAACACTTATGTTTATGTATTCAAATATGAATTTAGGATATGAATCAAGAATAGTAACTAGACATTTAAGAGCTAAATTCACACCAAGCAACTCAAGAGTAGGAATACTGTAAGATCTCTTAGGGCTTGTTGGGATGACCGTAGCTTTAGCAAACAAAAATTGATTTTTTACATTACTAGAACTATAGGCTACAAACCCATAGCATGAAGAAGAACTATCACAAAAAATATTCAGACCATAAGATTGACTCTCATTTAATGCTTGTCTGGGAAAGGGTATTTTTCTTAATTGTATTAAGTCTGGTTTAAGTTTTTCCCATTCAGATATCAACTCTCCAGGCAATTCCTCATCCCATTGTTTATTAGCAGACCAAATACATTTCATCAATAACTTTCCTCTTATACTTAAAGGTAGTGTGAACCCTATAGGGGGTCAAACAATTTGGAAGTCTCAGAAAGTACTTGTCTTTTTGTGATGGCATTACCATAATTTACATCCGACACATGTAAAGTATCATCTTCCAATTTATATTCATACCCAAGCACTTTCTCATACACACTTCTCATGCTCAACTAACAATTTTTCATCTTTCATACACTTTCGCAAACTTTCACAATTAGTGGACCAAGATCTTAATATGAAGCCACCTTCATACATACAATTATAGGCCTGATGGTAAAGTTTATCAAGTTCTACAGAGTTATTACCGGTAAATATCAAGTTATTCACAAAAAAATTAGAGGACAAAATCTCTTTACACTTGTCATCAGGAAATTTTTCAATATGATGTTTCATAATGTAATGAAGAATAAATGGAGATGCTGTATACCCAAATAGTATAGTATTATATCTAAAAGTAATTAACTTATCATTTCTATACCATAAGAAACAAAATTTATTTTTATCAAACTCTTCTTTTAACCTTAATTGATAAAAAAGCTTTGTTAATGTCACTTAATATTACATAATCAGTAGTTCTAAAAACAAACAATAACTTCAATAATGAATTCATTAAGTCTAAACCTGAATATGAGGCTTCATTTATAGAAGGAGTGTTTTTACTCAATTTAAAGGACAATTATATACAGGACGTATTTTAGTAGTAACCTGTTCTGCATATCTTATAACAGGTCTGTGTGGTATGAACACATATTCATGTTTTTTATATTCAGGAATACTTAATTTCCTCTATAATACTATCATTCTGCTATACGAATACTTTATCATATGCAGTCACTAAATTTTGACTAGTTAATTTGTTATACACTCTATTTAAAACCTTTAATGAAATGTCAAAATTAGAAGGAACCCTTTTTATTAACTCTTCCTTCCAGGGAAGTTTTACATGATAGTGACCATCTTTAAATGAAATCCCTTCTTTAAACTTACTTACCATAGCAGTATCATAATCAGATAAGTCATCATTATCATTAGATGGAATACCAACAGATTCCATGGAGAATAAGTACTCCATACCTATTATCTACCTCTGAGTCTATAAGAATAAGAATATTTTCAAAGGGATGAAAATAACTTTTATTGGGATTTAATATAAGATTGACAACAGTGTCATTCACCATGCCTGCACCTGCATCTGCCTTAGCAGATGTTACATTTTTAATATTATTTAAAGCAATGTTTTGCTTTCGATGCAAAAAGTTTTGTACATTACCAAAAAGGATATATTGATTTGAAACTTTAAAGCAACTCCCTGACATGATTGAAATTAAATCAAGAGAAAAGAAAAATCTTAAAATGTCAGTGCCTAATAAAGCTTGAATATGAAAATTATTATTATCTCCCTCAACATTATTATTATCTCCCTCAACCTTGGTTTTTAAATTCATGAATAACTTCATTAACACCATCAACTGTGTAATTTAATTTCAAATTTTCTTCTACTAAGAATGGCATACTAAAAACAACCATATCTGAAAGCTTAATACCTAAAAGCAGTTGTTTAAACCTATGAATGTTTGAATATTTAATTCCATACCATTTAAATTATCATAGTCTGGAATTATATGACTTAATATGTCTTTAGATACATACGATCTCTGGCTTCCTGCATCCAAAATGCTTTTTACAGTCACCTTTTTATTGCCTCTTATTTAATCAATTGTAATAGTAGGCAACAAATAAACTTTATCTGCTTGTTGTTGAAATGAAATGCAAAGACTGTTTACAGTATCAATTTTAGTTTCAATTTCCTCAATTTTTGGACAAAATGCATTTATATGCGTGTGTTTCTACATTTGAAACAATTAAACCTTAATTTATTACTTTTACCAAAACAAATATCAGAGTTATGTCCAATACCGGCACACCTGGTGCATAAATTTAAAACTTTTGCAAGTTTAACTCTTAGTGCAACGGTATTATACTTATCTCACTTGAATAATAGGTGATTTTTAAGCTGACACAATTTGCATACATTATACATTCTAGGTTCACCTTTTGCATCATTATCTTTAGATGTTTTAACTTGATCAATATTTGTAGCAAAATTTTGTAATGAATTTGATTTAAAAGATTTTTTAAATTGAGTTTTACGTTAGGCCTTACCTGTATGCATTTCCTTTTTTGTTTTACTCACAATGTTAAGAGTATTAATTACATCATTATAATTTTGAAAGATTTGCTCAAGAGAAGGATAATTATTTTCTAACTTTTGTATTAATTCAGTTTTAAAAATTCTAGGCAACTTTTTAAAAATGATGTTACTTAATAATATATTACCAGCAGAGTTGAGGCTCTAAAAAATTTAAATCATATACTTTTAATTCAAAAATTATAGATCTAACCTCATTAATAAATAACAGTATTTACAAACTCTATGTCAAAACCCTCATCAATTTTTATGTCATTTAATTTGTTCATATATTCATTTATAATTAAATTTCTATCTAGAAATTCTTTTCTTCAAAAGTTCTAAAGCTACTTTATAATTATCATTATTTAATGACAAATGGCTTACAACTTTTAGAGCATAACCTTTGAGGTATCCAAAGAGATATATCAACTTTACAGAATCCTCCAGACCTTCTTTATTACCTATTACATTATTAAACTTGGTTAAAAAATTATGGAAGACCAATTTATTTTGTTGTGACCCATCAAATTGATCACACTGGATTACTGGTAATTTATAGTCTTTAGTTTTATTGATTTTACTCATCATTTCAATAAACTGTTCATTAGAACAAACAGACTCATTTACTGGTGTCTTATCTTTTTCTAAATAATTTCCAAAGATAGATGTATCCATAGACAAATCAAATTGGTAGTTGCTAGACTTTTCTAATTCTTTTTTAAAGAATTCAGGCTCTTTTAGATCAATTTTTAATTGTTACATGACAAATAATACTTTCTCATCCAAAATTTTTATTTCTAATAACTCATTATTAATTTTTTCATAATTAGTATCAAATATAAATTTATTCAACTTACTTTCATTTTCAAGATTTTTAAATTTATTTATTAACATATTAACTTTGGCTTTATGAGTAGCACTAGTTCTTACATATTTACTTATAGCCTCTTTACAATCAGCTAATACATCTATTTCTTCAGATGCCATCTTTAAATTTATTACTAATGCTATAGAAATTGAAACAACAATAATAATGCTATTACTTAAACAATTTAAACTTCGCACTAAATAGGTCCTTGTAACCTAAACAGGTCAAATAAACTATTAAGCAACACTTAATAACTAACTTAATAATACTTGCACCAATAACCACTTAATATTAATTAATACTAACTTAATAACTAATTTAATACTATAGTTAGGCAAATAGATCGTAGTTAGGCTATAGATTATATAAATAAGTATGAGTAGTTAACAAATATTTCGTATCCGTTCATTGTTCACGAAGCCTTGCACAAATTTTACTTTTACTAAGAAGCTTAAATTTAGACGCCGCAAGTCAAAATATTTTAAAATTGAAATAATAATGAAATTGTATAATTATTATTTTTAAAGTTCAATATTTTAACTGAAAATCTTCTTACCTTTAAATAAATCCCCCTCCCAACCATCCCCATGTACTAACCCAAAGAATAATGTTTAGACTCTATTGTAGATGACTTCTTGAAGACTTTCAATTTTAAAACATTGACCAACATAAGCTATTTTAATTAATAGTAGTTTAATAATACTTATCTTTAGTCTCTTAGTATTAGTTGTATAATCAACAAAATTATTGATTTCACTAGCCAGCAATTACTTACAACCGGCAATAGTTTGTGAAATAGTTTATCACTTTTAAATCACTTTCATAACAGTATTTTTAATTTTGTTTTATCACAATAATTGTTATTTTAACATAACAATAATAACTGTTTTTAACAATAGTTTTTAATAACTAAACTTTAACAGTAGTTTTAACAATTGTTCAAATTAAGCTTTAACAAAAACTACTTTTCATATATCCTTTTAACAACTGTAGTTTTCCGAATAACAAACTGAACACTGTACTCTCGTTCATATTCTTTTCTTTATATTTAATTCTGCTGACGTATCACGTGAGTCACGTGAGCAATTTTTATAATTATTGCTCCATTTTAGAACGATGTAATTTTGTAACGATGTTATATTTAACAATGAGAATTTTATAATATTTTAACAAAGATTTTAAACAAATAAATTGATAATTTTATTAACTTTAACTTTTAATATTTTAACATATATATATATATATATATATATATATATATATATATATATATATATATATATATATATATATATATATATAATATATATATATATATATATATATATATATATATATATATATATATATATATATATATATTATTAAAATTTAGGAATATAAAGAAAGTTATTTTTTAAAAAAGATGGTTTATTTGCAGAATTTATGGGAGATTAATTTTTTAAACTAGAAGAAATCAGTCGAATGCAATCTCTCCAAAATTTGCTGAAAATAGCACTTGATCATCGAAAGAGTGTCTCTGTAAAAGTATACAAAGAACAAAATTTTAGTTTTAAATAGGAACAAAAACAACCAACACTAGAAAGAACACTGACATAAAAAACGTACACAGAATCACTTTGATTGTTTCGTTTTGAGAAACATTTAGTTTCTCAGGAGTCAAATAAGTTCTGTTCATGTTCCTCTAGGAGAAGTTTAGTTCTTGTTCATTCGACTGTTGTAGCTTCACAATTCAACTATTTAAAGAAAAATATATCGAAATGAGTCAAATTATAAAGCTATTCAGATTTTCGAAACGTATTAAATCTTTTGAAGTTAAACTAATTTAAGCAATCACAAATAAATAAACTTTCGAAATTGTAAAAGCTTTTTTAGAACTTTTTAAAATAACTTTATAGTTTGAAATCCTTAAGAAATCTTTTTGATACAACTTCAAAAATGAGAACTATCAAATACGACTTTTAATTCCTGGCTCTGAATGCGAACTTTACGATATGAATTCAAAGAGAGAAATGTTCTATATAATATCAGAAGGAGAACTTTCCTATAAGAAATCGAATTGAGAACTGATTCATAAAAAATAGCAACTTTCCATTTTACTTTTTGTGCTATGTAATTTTAGATTTTAGCTATTTGATTTTTTTTTTTAGCTATTTAGATATTATAATTTGTAAATTCTCCGGGGGGAGGGATGGCTCCAGCCCTTTTGGGTGGAGTCATCAAAAGAAAAAAGTAAATGATTTTTACTTACATTTAAAAAAAAAAAAAATACTCACTATCCTGGAGAAATTTTACTTTTATTCAGATTCGGAGAAAGATTCTTCTTCTCTGAAGTGCACTCTTGCAGTCACAGCTGCTTTTCGAACTGGTCTGACAGTTCCCGAAGCTGTTCCCATTGAATGACGGGATATTGAAGTGGTAGGCTGAGCAGATGTCCCAGGCGTTGAGGATATAGCTGACGAAGGCATTGATCCGGTTGAAGTAGATGATGGTTGAGATGACCCACTGTGGGTTAAAGATAGTTCCAGGGGGTACAAATGTTTGACAGGATACAGACTGATTTGTCCTCCTGGTGCTTTTACGAAGACTGATCGAGCTTTTTCATCATCTCCATACATCAATTTAGTGACGATTCCCATTTGCCAAAATGGTCTGTCTTTTACAGGACTGCGGATCAGCACTACATCGTCGACCTTTAACCAGATTATCCCATCTGGTTTGATATAAATCTCGACAGGTTTCTCGAAGACTAAGTAGATATTCCTCGTACCACCTTGTTCTAAACTCTTCAAATTTGTCAAAGATTTTTTTAGGGCTTTAATTAAAACATTTCGAGACGATGACGGAGACATCGCCATAAGATCAGAATTATCTTCTTTTCTTATTACCATACTTGTTCTGGAATGTGGTTTTAAAAAGCAATTTGGTGTGAGAGGTATCACATCATTTGAACTCGAAGTATAAGTCAGAGGGCAAGAGTTTATAGCATCAGTTATTTCTGAGAGAGTTGTTACAAAGCTGAAATATTCGACAGAAAATCAACCAATTGTCATCAACATACAGCTTTTGAAAACTTTTAACCATTCTCTCCCACAGGCTAGCAGTCCATGGACTGTAAAGTGGTACACGATGATGTTTTATCTGATTT
This sequence comes from Armadillidium nasatum, assembly GCA_009176605.1. NCBI lineage: Eukaryota > Metazoa > Arthropoda > Malacostraca > Isopoda > Armadillidiidae > Armadillidium > Armadillidium nasatum. Next base: position 587 of record SEYY01014705.1, on the reverse strand, counting down.
TTACGAAGAAACTCTTTTCCATTCTCTGAAACCACAAATGACTCAAATGAATTCACTCCTTGTATAAAGTAACGTGCATTATCACTATAAACTGCATCTGGCACTCCATAGAGATTTACAAAACGTTGAAATGGTTTTACAAATGATTCTGAAGACATGTCAGGAACCAAATCCAAATGAATAGCTCTTATGCTAAGACATGTATAAATTAAGATATACATTTTTTGAGATTGAGGTGAGCCTTTTACTTTCACCCACCAATGTTTGGTATAATCTATACCCACATTCCTTATATGGTCGAAAAAGTTCCATTTGAGCTTTTGAAAAATTTGTGAAGCGAGGATAATTGAATGCAAAACTGTTGTATTTTTTGCACACTATGCATTCTGATATGACTTTTCGAATAGTATTTCTAGCAGAGGTGATCCAATAACCTCTCAGGCGGAATGTTGGTTAGAGTGGCTTGAATGCCAAGATGTTTACAATCAAAATGGGCGTTTCGAATAAAAAGAAATGTCAAATGATGATTTTTCCCCATCAGGATTGGATTCAAAAGCATCAAAGTCATAATAATTTGAACGAGCCAA
>SEYY01014704.1:42500-47500 GCA_009176605.1 Armadillidium nasatum | reverse complement strand
TATTTCAGCTCATAAGAGAAATTATTTTAACAGAAAATTATTAAATTTAATATATTTCCGCTCTAAAGAGAAATCACTGCAATTTGCAAGCTATTTTATCTTACCCTAAAGAAAGAAATAGCAAATAATAATGAAGAAAATTATGAAGAACAAAGCAGAAATGAAATAGCTTTAAAACTAAATTAAAAAACCGGAAATTTCTTTCATTGCTTTCAAAAAGATTTTCATGGCCTGTTAAAAGTGTCTTAAAAGACTTTACGAGTGTGAAACTATCCCTGAGTTCCAATTACATTACTTATTAAGTCTAATTAACTAATTTCGTAACCATAGAGAGAAAATTACTACTTTAGAACCCAAAATTAGAAAATATATTGAATCAATGGTTCATGTAACATCTCATTAATATGACCGAAAATTAACAATAAATTTACCAATAAACTAGATACCTCACAAAATATAGAATAATATATAGGATATTTTAATTATTTTTATCTAAAGACTATAAATAAATCCCAAAACTTAATATTTACTTTTGATTTTAACATTTAAAGGTATGATTTCAAAAGAGAAAAATGATCAATTTCAACATCAATTTCAACTCCTAATTCAGTGAAAATTTGAGATGTTTAAAATATGATGAAACATAAAAATCTGTTAGAAGAAAGCACCTTTATATTATAAAAAAAAAAATTTTTGGCATTAAATTTGCCGAAGAATATTTTGAAGGATTTTAATTTGAGAATATTTTTGCTTTACCTAAAATATGACTTAAGTTTCAAAAAAAAAAAAAAAAAAAAAAAAAAAAAAAAAAAAAAAAAAAAAAAAAAAAAAAAAAAAAGATTCCCAGCTTTCAATCGGAATCAAAATATGTCAATGGGGCTCTGACTAACCTAACAACTACACATCTTTCACAATAGCTGAATTGAATCAATCTGATTATCTATCTCTCCTTATATCAGTATCTTTCAGTTTCTCGTAAGGCTTCTTTTAAGCATATTATTATCGTAATTATAACTATACTCTTTAGAAGACGATAAAATAAAATCGTAATCGTAGGATATGTTCTTATTAAATTTATTGAAAAGGACTGGAATTCAGTATTTTCCATCATTTATATCCAAATCCAAAAAATGATAAGAAATTCCAGAATTTACAGAACTATTCTACTGAAATTTAGTGTGGCCTGGAAAAACAAAACATAATACAAATTATAGAAAATCTATAATAAAAGCGAGAAAACTACTTCATAATTGTTCTACGTAATAAGTAAATTAGTAGTACTTAATTTATTATTTTAGGTCATGTATTCTCACTTAAATTACAAAATTATGTGTATTACATATTTATATTTAATTCCTGCATATAACATATTTATACTTAATATTAACATATTCTCACTTAATATTACAAATTTATATGTATTTCATATTCATATCTAATATAAATATAAAATAAAAACCGTATAAACACACTTTTGATGGTAAGACAATCAATAAATTTGACACTATAATTGTATTCAGATAACTAACCTACTGAATCAATGAATATGATGCAATAATTGTATTCAGAAAACTAACCTACCGAAACAATGAATTTGATGCAATAATTTATTATAAAATATGTTAACTTTCTTTATCTCAATTCCATCTATTATTACCCTCAACTCTCTTCTCCCATTCATGATCTCGTCTTTTCTGTATTCATACTTAGACCTGCTTCTCTGAGCCTATTCACAAATCTTATCATCACATCTCTCAGCTTATCCCCTCCTCACTCCAACATGCTAAATCGTCTGCGTATGCTAAGATGTCACCGTCTAGGTCTTGTATATCTTCCTTACCTTTCTTATCAGCACATCCAAATATGCTATAAATAGAATTGGTGACATCACACTTCCTTGTTTCATACCAGTTTTCACCTCAAACCATTCCTTATTCTCATATTCTGTTCTTGCATTGTATTTGTTATCTTATACAAACTTTCTACAGCCTTTCTTAGTTTTTTACTCACTGCGTACTCCCTCTCCAGCACCCTCCACAGTCTCTCCCTTGACACCGAGTCGAAGGCTTTTCTCAAATCTATAAATGCTATGTGTACACTTTTATTAAATTCCCACACCATTTCCAACGTAATTCTCAAAGCGAACAAGAGATCTATCGTGCTTCTGTTCTTCCTGTATCCATGCTGTTCTTACCCAATTTGAGCTCCAAAACCATTCTCAGCCTTCTCTCCGATATCCACTCGTTTGCTTTTGCTAAGTGGTCCAGTAATGTAATCCCTCTATAATTATTGCAGAATCCAGTATCTCCAGTATATATATATATATATATATATATATATATATATATATATATATATATATATATTAATATAATATATATATATATATATATATATATATATATATATATATATATATATTATATATATAAATATATATATAATATATATTATATATATATATATATATATATATATATATATATATATATATATATATATATATATATATATATATATATATATATATATATATATATATATATATATATATATATATATATATATATATATATATATATATATATATATATATATATATATATATATATATATATATATATATATATATATATATATATATATATATATATATATATATATATATATATATATATATATATATATATATATATATAATATATATATATATATATATATAATATATATATATATATTGACACGAAAAAGGATATTATCAAAAAATTTAATATCACATATTTCACAATAGAAAAAACGAAAAGTATTAATATTTTTTATATCGAAAATCTGTTGATTAATTTCCTCATAAGTTTCCAAATCTTTAAGGAAAAAAATTCGATATTTCGGGAGTGCTTTTTATTGAAAGTCTTCAAATTTGAGATTTTTTTTTTTCTTTATATCACACAATTTCATTTTATTTGTTTGTTTTTTTTTGTTTTTTTTTTTTTGTGGAAGATGTGTGTGTTCTGGGTTGATTTTCTTGTTTAATACTATCTTCTCTATTTTTCAGTATAATGATAGTTCATATTTTTATGTTTTTGCAATCACCTTTGCTGTTATTTTTTTAAAAGTTTGATAAATCGTTCTCTCTACCATATATTAAATCCGGGATTTCAACATCCTGATACTTTAATTTATTTCAATTGTATTTTACCATGTATATAAAAAGGTGTATTAAAACTATATTTATACTATCGTATCTCCTTCTATAAAAGGATTTTTGAATCTTGATCTTGATTCTAGGACCTTTTTCCTATAGAAACTGAGAATTCTGCTTAGACTGCAGCATTTTTTCTCCTCACATTTTCGTCCACTTTTGAATGAAGTACTTCTTCTCTCATATCCAGTGAAGATAATTTAGTTCTATCTGATTATTTGGATAAGAATAATTGCCAAACTGAAAATTAAATTGTTATTAACATTCTCTAAATCATTATGACAATTTCGTAGCAGAAGAAAAATGAAAGGTTCAGAATTCTCACTGAATTTTGTTTAAATGAGGATCGGCAAATCTAGAACTGTTAAAATTTTGATATCTAAAATTTTCCACCTATCATTCTTTTGAGATATTCTCTTTCTTTCTTTCTTTTTCGCAGAATTTAATCTTTCTCACTATAGATTATGCTTCCGTGACTCAAATAAAATTTTATTTGTTAAATAGTGAGCATAGACAGTTACAATTAATCATATTTTTTTATTTATTTATTTTTTTTTTTTTTTTTATATAATTTATAAAATTATTAAATTTAAAACACACAATACACAAATATATATATATATATATATATATATTATATATATATATATATATATATATATATATATATATATATATATATATAAACTTACGCAACTTATATTTCATTCTGGAATCGTGCAAAGTCTATCATTCGTAACAACCAAAAACTTTTTTTTCCCGTAGCAAATACAATAATCTTTCTGGTTAGTCTTCTTCACGCCCTTTCTGGCATTTTGCAAAAAGTGTCAATTCTAACTTAGCTTCTTCCTCTCTCCCTTCTCTAGTATCTTCAGACGGCACCAACTGCTATGTTACCTTCTTCTAAAGTTGAATTCTTCTTTCAAACTTTTGCCACCTATTCAGCCCTAGACGATTCCGGAGCTATTCCTCTTCCTTCAACTCCCTCCAACTCGTTTATGCCTAAATTCAGAATTTCTTCTAATGACGTCATTTCTGCTCTCTCTGAGCTTAATACTACGAAGCATATGGTCCTGATGGTATCCCTCCTGTGGTTCTCAAAACTTGTGCTTCCGAGCTTGCACCCTGCCTTGGTAAACTATTTCTTCTCTGTATTTCTACTTCAACTTTCCCTTCTTGCTGGAAACGTGCGCTCATTCACCCTGTGTCGAAGAAGGGGGATCCCTCTCAACCCTCCAACTATCGTCCTATTTCTTTGACTTCCGTTCTTTCTAAATAAAGTTTTCGAATCTATCCTTAACAGGAAGATTTGGAAACATCTCAATTCTTCTGATCTCATCTCTGATCGACAGTATGGCTTTCGTAAAAAACTCTCTCCATTCTTTGGTATTTCGGTGAATTTTTTACTTCCGCGCTGAACTTATTGAAAGCCTTCTACAGAACCTGGCACAAAGCTTTGATTTCTAAACTTCCCTCTTTCGGTATCTATTCATCTCTGTGATCTCTCTAATTTCCTTTCTGGTCGTTCTATAGTAACTGTTGTAGAGGGCCACCGTTCTTCCTTTAAATCTATTAATAGTGGTGTTCCTCAGAGTTCTGTTCTATCACCAACCTTTATCTACTTTTCATTAATAACCTTCTCTCTATTACTTCATCCTCTATCCACTCCAATGCTGATGACTCCACCTTTCATTACTCCTTTCAGTTTGAAAGACATCCTTCTCAACAGCAGTTAATAGACTCTGGGAAAGTAACCTTGGAGCAACTAACCTCTGATTTTTCACGTATTTCAAATTGGGAC